>JBBPTG010000125.1:0-72878 GCA_038093975.1 Chalciporus piperatus
CTATTTCTAGTGGTCCGTAGCGAGATCCTCTCACACACCCAGATGCGTGTGAAAGGGGTTTCAGTTTTCCGACTTGTCGGTAAGGGTGATGTAGTCCTGGAACCAAGCCTTTGCTTCTTCCAGATCCATGCCTCGGGTAGCTCGTACCCAATCCATTTCTTTTCCTTTGCCCTTGTTTGGCTTAGGAGTTTCGGTGCTTTTATCCTCATCCCAGGAGGTATGCTCTTCTGTGAAGCGAACATTCCTTGGTGCTTTGTATTTTTTGCACATGCGTTTGTGCTCTCCTCTAGACCAGCCACATTCTGAGCATCTGGTCTTAGGTTCCTTGCAGTCTCTGACGAAGTGGTCCTTGCCACAGTTGAAGCATTTGGGCTTCCTGTCTCCATTAGGTTTCTTAGTTTGGACGGCGTCTACGTCCATTGCGTTAGGGTCACGGCGTGAGATTCTGTCTGCCGTGCCTGCTTTGATGTAGGAGAATAGCTCTTTCCTGTTACAGCGAGCGCGGATTGCTTCAACGAAGGTTTCGTAATTGTCGTATCTTCCCACGTTCTCAAGTAGGAATTTGACTGATTCCTGATCCGCGTTCTTCTCTAGGATTTCGATGTGACGTTCATTATCCCATCCATCCATTGCTTTATGGATCTCGAATTTGGTTATGAAACTAGCGAATTTCATATCGTGCTGTTTCAAACCCATGATCATCTTGCGATGATATTCTTGTTCGTTTGATGAACGGAATCGATCTGTCATCATTTTTTCGAAGTCATTCCATGTATAGGCTGTTCCTTCCAGGATTTGTGCCATAGTGGCGCGTGCAAAGTCTCCGGCGTCCCCGCCTTTCATTCGGCTAAGGGTTGCCTTTATTCCGGCCATCCCGGCAAGTACTCTGATGTTTTCCGCTCGCCAGGAGCGTACTCTCATCCACCATTCTTCAAATTTCTTGCCTTTGGACCCGTCGTAGTCTCCTGGGTCAGCTACAATTTTCGATAGTTTTGGCTCAGCTGGTGGCGGTGGTACTGCTCTTCCTGGAGGTGGGGGTGCGGGCGTATTTAGAATCGCCTTGATCTGATCTGTTGCTTGATCGAGATCATCTCGTAATGTCTGATTTCTGAGTCGTTCATCTCGTAATGAATCTGTTTGGACTTCTAAGAAAAGCCTGAGATGTGCTCCTAGAGCGGCTAAGTCCTGATTGTGATTCTGAGCGAGAGCGGAAAGACTTGCTGCGAGTTCTGCTGGGAGTGCAGTCTGTGACATTGTTACTACTAGTACTTGTAGCGGGGTTGGGGGAGTTTGGGGTGCTTGGCACGTAGGACTATTCTAGAGATCTTCTCAGGATCGTTTATGTTTCCTACTTCTGTGCGTATGATCTTTCTCCGGAAGGCAGCGGGGATCTTTATCTTTCTGATCGGCCTAGCCGGGACTACTCTCTCTGGTCCTGTGATTGCGTCTCTCTGTCTCTTTGGGGTTCTGACCTCTTCGTCAAACTCTTCGAGTCTCCTTTTGACGCTAGAGGTAGCGGATGCGGTTTTCGGCAACGAGGGTGCCTTCTCTGACAACCCACGTGGTACGACTAACGGGGATGGAGCGGGGAGTGGGATCGAGGGGGCGATAGGCGTCTGGTCATTTGGGTCGAACTCTTCGCTGATGAGTGACTCTTGGCTGACCGACGCTGGTCTGTCGAAGTCTCCGAGTATCCCGTCGAATAGCAGCCCCTGGGCGTATGCTATCGACGCGTCGTGGTAGGTTGCGTAACCTCCGTCTGAGTTCTTTCCAGAGTAGAACTGCTCTGGCTCTAATGCCGTGAGCGCTTTCAGCGTCCTGCTGAATGGTGAGAGGAGTCTAGCGGGTTCTTCTTCACCCACTGGGATCCGTGCGTCTGCAGCGGCCTCCGGCTCTGTCTCAACTATGGTCGGGATCGCGGTGACCCGTCCGTGCCTAGCTACTACTGAGGCTACGTAAGGATGGTCTAGGTTCTCGGCTTGCGAGTACCTCCCGGACCGGAAAGGGAGAAGAGTGGCGTGAAAAGATGGGAAGTACACTACGAGGTCACGTTAACGTAGGTACTTTGAGCGAGAGATTGTCCACGCACTTGCGTCGCGATGAAGCGGTGGAGAACGATAGCGTAGAGGTGATAGAATGAAGCTTAGTTCAAGTGAAACGACCCAAAACTCGTATTGAGATCAGGTCTACACTATCGCCAAGTGAAGCGGTTTAGAAGAAGAGAATGGAGAGCGACTGAGATAGGACGGTTGAGTCTTGGGGAAAGACCAAGTGAACTAAGCTGGGGTTACCAGCAGTTCCTTGGGGTTTATATACTATCCTAAGTGTTTGTACATGTTTGTATGTACTATAACTAAATAAGGAGTTCCCCTGAACCCATGAGAATAGAAGCGAGATAAGAAGGCTGTGAAGCATAGCCGAGATAGCCGAGATGAAGTACATGAGGTGAAAGGCTGTGGCATAGCCATGCGCAGCACGGAGATTAACTGTCAAGGTAAGGCAATGCGTGAGAATGAATATAACCATAAGGGGCGACCGTGCGAAGAGTGAAAGTGAATGAGCACGTGTCTGAAAGATAAGATGAGAGAGATTAGATAAGATCGAATGGAATGAAACGTTGAAGTCCACAAAGTGTCTGTGAAGGTGAGAGAACCGTAATGAACCGTAACATCATTGCTGACTCATCTAAGTCTGGACCTTTGTCACGTGACCTGATTATGTAATAGTTTACGTAATGCTACAGGGACTACCGGAGCGGATTAAGATGAATCCGGCTTGACCCCTAAGTTGTAGACAAAGTCCAGAGTTCGAATACCGTTGTAGGCAAAAGTTTGAAAAGTTTTTAAATACTATAACACCAGGTGGGGCAACTCGAAAGTCGTCAGAGTCAACTTCATCACCACTAGCACTGCCAGTTCGAGCTTATCACCTCAAGCTCTCGAGGTCAGCATTGACATCTTTGGTGCTCGATGGGTGTAAAATATTGATAAACATCGACCTCAGTGTTGTGTCCTTGATTCTCCTGACATGCTCAGATCTCGTTGTGACCGTCACGGTCGGATGTCATCGTTCTAAAAACCCTAACCCTAGAAATAATCCACCGAAGTACGAAAATTCTCTCGATGCCGACCGGCATTTGAACTGTCACCAAATGTCCACCATACTTCACCTCATGTGGCCGTGCACCTCACCTTACCTCGGAATCCTGAGGTAAAACTCCGACGCTACCTCGACCTCACCTCGACCTCACCTCGCGGCAGCACTACTGTAGGCTGCCAACTTTCTGCTGCTTATATAAGCGTCACAGTTTGTTTGCGGGGGTGACCCCTTTTCTTCATCCCAACCTCCATGATGGACGTCGCCGATAGTACTACTGGGCCTGCATCCTCGATGGATGTTGATAGTATTCCATCTGTTTCTTCACAAGATTTCATCGCGGTCAAGCATTACACAGACGACGACCATCGTCGGATGGACGAGGAAGTGGCTCAGCTGCTTGAACACAGCAAATGGCATCCGAGTCCACTACCCATGATAGTGAAGTCGGTGCTCAATGCAGTGGTTCTTGCCGATGATCGACTGGATCCCAGATATCTTAAAATGCCTGCTAGAACCGAACTCTTCAACACATATCCTTGGCTAGAGTCCATGGTGGCGGATGCTTGGCGAACCGAGTCGTACCGCAATGTTCGCGAACTTGGTACGCACGTTAATCATGAGTAGTGGCTTTCGTCTTTTCATCAAGCTCCTCGTCACCCGTAGTCATCCTTCAGCCCCCCGTGGCAGTAGTATCGGGTAGGTTTCTCCGTCTACGTGTCTCAGTTTGTCCTTACTTGATATACACAGTACCCCTTTCGGAAACCCAGTTGAAAGCGTTGAGGGATGGGTTTTCTGCCACTTATCGAGGTCTCGCCGTCGACGCATTCTACAAGTATCTCCAGAAAAATGATGAGGCATTTCACGCGGCTAAGGACCCGGTGTATTACGCCAAGGTTTGCTCCATCGTCCAGAGCTCCGGTACCGGAAAGACACGTTTAATGCTTCAGGCGAGTTTCCACCGTCTTGCCTGACAATTGAGTTAACATCCACTCTTCCGTGCAGCTTGCCACAAAAGGTGTTTGTGTATTGTACATGAACATTAAATCCCCTAACGACGCGCAGGGATGGCCTCCCCGCGACGATGTACCTGCAGATCTCCTCCGCGCTTCTTCCGCTGAAGACGAGTATGGTATCCAGTGCTACGCATTTTTCTCCGCTGTCTTCAAAGTCCTTCGCACGTTCCTGGAGAAGGGGCTGGATTGGTATGGAACCATGTGCCACATCGGGAGCCCTACTCGTACCGCGTTTTTTGTGGATCTGAAGAGGGAATATGGAAACGTGAGTACGACGAATTTACGATATTTGTTGCCATATTCACATATTTATGCTAGGTCAAGAAAGAAATTCCTACTTCGTCCGCAGGAAGCGAGGTCATGAACAAGTACTATCGGGGGATGGTTGAGAGTAAGGCAATCCCGCGGAAGAAGAACGAACCGAGGGTGGTGATTGCTCTGGACGAGGCCCACGTATTGCATGAACAGGGGGATTCAACATTTTCCCGAGCACCTGTGTTCCTCCGGACTATCAAAGAATATTCAGACAATCATACCAATGCAGTTTGGGTCGTGTTTGCTTCGACGACGTCGAAGGTTGTCCACTTCGCATCTCCTCAAGATCTATGTACGTGATTTCATAATAGTTTGCCGTCCTAACAATTAAAACAATCTTAGATCCCTCGGCAAGGGTCAATCTTAAGGGAGAACAGCTTTTCTCGCCATTTACACGGCTTGGATGGGACCAGAATTCCCCGATGATCGGGGTCGTTCGACCAGATGAAGTTGCACAAGCGAAGCATATCATTCGATATGGCCGTCCATTGTGTGTGCTTATTTCCGATTTTGTGCTTCTGTGTCCGCTAACTGATTCACAGATGGGTCTTACAGACCACCGGTGATTCACTCCAAAACTTCCTCGGTTTCGTTGAACGGAAGTTGTGTGGAAGCAAGGAGTTCATCCCCCGCGACCACAGACAAGCATTCGCAGTTCTTGCTCAAAGGTTCGGCCTCGATATCGCCTTTGGTTCCCGCAATGCTCTTCTTAATGTCGAGATATCGGTCGCAAGTCACCTCCGTTTGTGTCTCAAGACCACCGAGGATCGAATGTGGAGCTACACCACCTACCTTTCCGAGCCCATTCTGTCATGTGCTGCCGCCTCTATGCTGCACGCCGGCGGTCTGTCCCCATCGGGGGACAATCTGGAACACGCTTTTGAGTCCCTAGAGGTTATGGTCAATGATGGGGTGGTTGACAAAGGCCAAATTGGGGAGCTAGTCAGCCGTTTTATCTGGCTCCTCGCGAAGGATTTTTTCGTTCGCACCAAGCTTGACCCTCCCGTAGCCCCAATCGATCAGGATTCGGGATTCGAGCAACTGCTTCAGGATTGTCAAATGATCCCGGTGGTCGAATACCTCGAGTTCGTTTTCGGGCCGAAAATTTGGGAAGCGGCACCACAAGCTAAGGAGGAGTTTCAGAATGCCTATGTCAATTTCTCCCACTGGGCTTCGATGAAATTCTTAATCAAACAACGCATACAGGTGGAACAAGTGCCGTAAGTTTTATGCACAATTTCTCCTTTGATTCAAGTTTGACCTTACGTATAGCATCGATAAATTGACGTTGTCCCAGTGGGAGCGAACAAGCGCTCTCCAATGCTGTCACCCCCAGCCCGTGGTTGACAAGGTTATACCAATGTACTTCAAACCTCTAAAGGACGGCGACCGAGCTGGCATGTCGCAAATCTTTATTTCGGACAAGGCTCGAGTCGATTCACAGGAACGTCATCTGCCCGACATCCAGCGAGGCCACCCGAACATTGCTCCTGGCTTTCGCGGTCTTCCTTACATCGCGGTATTGGTAGACCTCGGTCTTGAAAAGTCCAAGTTTGTAGCCTCCGTAGACCCCGCCTCGGAGGATCGGGATATGAGCCTGCGTATCTATGCACGTGGGCTTGATGCAACGACGTATCCATTCCTCGAAGGCCGAGCTGGGCTCACACGCATCCTGCAGGACTTGTACAAACGACAATATCCTCCTCCTCCCAGCACAGACTTCGAGGATGTCCTCGCGGATCAAATGGACTTCGCAGCGTCCAGCGAGCCACGCCACTTGAACATGCACGAAGGAGACGAGGAGAAATAAAGGTTCAGAACCGGCCGCAGGACTGGATGTGTACGTTTAGTGTACTTGTATGATTTCGGAATCTGCTAGTGGGGCTGGAAGTTCACTGTACTTATATCCCTTGAGCATTGTCTGCGACTGTTGTATTTTCATTGAATGCATTCTTCTGCGCGTATCGTTACTACCGTCATATTGCCCAATAAACTCGATCGCTCATATGTCCAAGCAGGCTCTTAGATTGTCAAGGTGGTATAACTCAGTGCCCGGACAACAGGACGGCAAAGACAGAATCTTCCGGGAACTGGGCTCGCATTGCTCCGATCTCTAGGAAGTCATTTCGACTTTTTTTTTTGTCTCACTACGACAGCTCAACAATAAATTTTATTCTCATTCTCAAATGTAATCATCACGCGACCAAGGACCTCAATAACATACCCCTCCGTTACTGTCGACATATTAGACCTCTCCGTCTCATCACAAAGAAAGAGGGGTGATTGCGAGACTTACGGCGGGAAAAGAGAGCCTGTAAAGGATAGACTGCCGTTTCAGATATGATGTGACAATAAACGAAACAACGGAGGCACACCGCCCGATGTGGTGCAGTGCTTGAGTAGCGTTGAGCTTGCGCCAGTCCGTTTTCATTCAAGCATCTGACCGAGTCATTGCTCCACCAATCGTATGCCCAGGAGATGCGGCACGTTACATGAATAATAGAATTGATCCTCTGCCTTGTAGGTTTCTCGACGACTACACAACAGATAGTTTGGATTATGCATGTGGCATAAATCATCGACTGTATTAACGGATCAAGACTGGATCAAAAATCTGTTGATTTGGGTTCGATAGGGCCCGAGTTGCCGGCTATTATCAGCGACAATGTCAATAATGACAAGGCAATGACGAAACACTCTCAGAGTCAGAACTTTACATTGACCCCAGTACAAAAACACACGGAACGCACGGAAATCCCGTCCGTCGTTTTTTTCTCTTTTTTCACGACGACGCTCGCCATCAGTTAGGATGCCACCTCAAATACCCTTGGATACCAAGAGACTCCTTGCGAAAATACCTACCATACCCCCACGCATTCGAGAAGTCGCACAGCTATATGAACGGCTGAAACTCCTTGGCCGTTTACCTCGCTTGAAACCATTATCTATCCTCAAATATGTCGCCTACGTCGTTCTTCTCGTCAATGCAGGTTCTCTGCCGTTCGTCTGGCACAGTGAGTGGAGCCAAACCCTCGTGGCTGGTTTATTCGGCTCACCACATGTTCCAGTTCGCGTCTTCTGGCCAATCATCGCTGCCAAATTCGAATACTATGGCGTTTGTCTGAGATACATGTTTGTCCCCAAGGCGGAACGAATGCGTGCGCTCACCGAATGGGCCGAAGGACACTCGCCCGTCGGCGCCAATCCGTTCGAGCTTGTTTCAGTGTACAGGAGATTCGCAAGTACGTGCCAAATTTCGTGAACAGGCATCAATAGCCTATCGACTGACGCGACTCCCAAATTTCTTCTAGGTCCCGACGACGCAGACATGTTCGGGATGCATCTCAGCAACTCAAGCTATGCAAAGGCGAGCCTTATCTCGACCAACTCTTCCAATCCCCACTGACCAATTTTTCCAGGCACTCGATTCGGCCCGGTTGAGGTTCCTCATGAAAGCGTTCTTCACATGGGGTGCTAGCGGCGGGCAAATGGCCCTCGGTGGTAATGCAATTCAATAACCCCTCGAGACAATAAGACTGACCTTTCTCGGCCTTCCCTCAAGCCACACATTACCACTTCATACGCGAGATCAAACCTCTCGTCACTTACGAAGTCAGACTCTCTATCGGATCTTGGGACCATAAATGGGTAGGTACATTCTAGCTCTTATCTCTTCTGTCATTAATCATTCGCTTCAGATGTATCTCATTGCTCGCTACGTCACTCTTCCCAAACGGCGAGGCGCAACACGCGATTCATCCCAAGAAATGGGAACCCCAGTGACACCTGCAGATCGCGTGGCTGTTCCTAATGGAACGGCTAACATCGAAGAAGCAGTGGCTGCTATTGTTCGAGGGGGCGCACGTGGTCCGATTTTCGAACCGGATGGTGCTATCTTGCATTGTGTCGCGGTATCCCAGATTTGCTTCAAGCATGGTCGGATCACGATCCCCCCCGCTGTGATTCTTGGCTCTGAAGGGTACACTAAACCGAACGACGGTGGCGAGCCGTATTCGCGCGCAAATCCCCCTCCGAACTGGCCAAAGGCACAGGCAGTCCGGGCTCCCCCTGTTGGAAGCATGACCAAGTTCCGGGCTTTCTTGAAGGGTGCCTGGCGTGACGTCCCGGAGGGCGAGAGATGGTGGGAAGAGGCCCTCGGAGGTTCGATCGAGATCAAACGACAGGCAAACCTAGAGATTCTAGAGATTCTCAGGCTTGGGTTAGAACGTACCAAGACGCTAAACCGTGATTAAACATGAGCATAGATGTACTGTAGACAACCTTACTCTCGCCCTAGCGGACGTCATGTATCATGTATCAATAGTCTGTGGACGCGGAACATGACTAGGAAAACACGACGTCAGAATGCTCATAGACAGCTATAGGGTCAATACACCGTACAGGCGATCTGATCGTGGCTTACCGTCGTCCAAACCGAAGCATGCGATTCCCGGACGAGGTTCCGGGTTATCTCTCAAGAATCGTTCAGGTTTGAATTCCAACGGGTCCTTGTACGTTCTCTCCGAGTCATCGCGAAGGATAGCCCTACACACCAGAAAGGCAACACCGTCACCTTGGGTATGTTGAGTATCCTTGCTTGCCAGATATGGACGAGAACGTACATATGAGCCCGCAGGAAATCAACTAACTATCCGTATACTCGTCATTGAATCTCGTACACCTCATCGCTTCAAACATTCTACAAATCGAGGTGAGGCAGACTCAAATAAAAGGTGAACACTGACTCATTGGAGCCGGGGGATGTCAACGAAGAAATTCTTAAGAACGGCCTCCAAGTAGGATATAGCCGACCGGTCGGCAAATGTTGGTAGTCGGCGTATACCAATCACAGAGTCGAGTTCTTGGGAAGCGTGCGTAAGTATGATATCTATCCTTATACTTAAGCTAACTTACTAGTAAGCACCTCCTGATCCCCCGAAATAAACATCGTCGTTAAAGAGCCTTGTTTATCTCGGATTCGATAAGTTCAGTGAACAACATCCAAGTCGCGGTCCTGACTCCTCGCGTGACATATTGGAGAGCGAGAGATGATGAGAAGAGGCTCAGGGAGCTAGGCTGTGAGTCGAGGTGCTTCACTCTGCGAGAGACTGTTGGAATCCTTCCATCTTCAACCGCTGGTGACAGTAAACCTCAATGGCAGACCAAAGTAGAGCTGCCGATGATCCATCTTCAGCGAGAACATCAGTTGATTCCACGTCTCTGTGAATCTTATCAATGTATTTCCCCGCCCCAGACAACCAGCAAACACGAGCACACATAGCATGAATTTCCAATGCTGCTGGGGACGGTAGGGGGTACTTGTCCAGATCAGGGGAAGTGAATTCCAACTCCTCCTTCAGCCCAAGAGCCTTGAGGGCTGCTTCATGACGTATAGCATGGACTCTGTAACCGTTTGGTCGATCCTATGTATTGTTTGTCAAGGTTCTATTCGTAACAAGAAACAAACCTAGACTCACAGCGGGTTCGAACCATAGCCACAGGTTACCAAAGGCGGTGTGGGCTCTCGCTCAAAGTCGTGACATTTGTCAAAGCGTGAATGTTTTTCCCTTTCAACTCCTCTCGGAGATGTCTATACCCAAACATCTCCAATGTAGCCCAGAAGACGCTAGCATAATCCTGTGCGATTGAGTATATTGAATAGTATGCCACATGATATGAAACACCACTCACCCTCTTGGTTCCATCCTCGCCACCCATGTTGAGCGAACTGGGAATAATATGTGCACACTCAGTTTTTGCTTGAAGACAACCCTCAAGAGGACCCCGTGGCTCCTCCACCATATCGTCGTATATTCCAGTGGCGACACAACGCAGTCCGTCACGATGCAAGGCCTGGTGGGCGAACGGATCAGGGGTAATTCAAACAAAGAAAATTATACCTACAGCCACTTTTGCAGCTTGATGGTTTGTCGGGCAGCCCTCGAGCTTAGGCTTCACTACCTCCTGGATGCGACGAAAATGTTGCAGAGGGGAAACTTCGGAAGTAGGAGGGCGTGAATCATGGGACTTTTTGACTAAAGAACGTGAGAAAATAGAATATGCAACAAGACAGGAAAACGTACACACGTAAAGAAGGAAGTCAAAGTAGCGCTTTCCAAGTGTAGAATACGAGGCCAGATCATCGTGGAACGTCGCAAGTTCCGCTGCTACGGTTCGGCGAACTGAATCCTTAGGGGGCACCAAGATAAGGTATCCAAGGACACGAGCATATATGACGCGATGTTCGTCTTTGGCCTCGATCGCGCTGTCCTCTAACTTGAGGATCGTCGAGTAAACTAGAGCGACTTGTCCGACGTTGTGATCAATGGTGCGAGGGAGTGGGCCTGGTTGCAAGAGATTCATTGTCAAAACGATGGTGAATATGCTTTGGATGGTGGATGAAGCGTAAAGTAGAAACTCGAGCATACTGCACCTAACATTGGGCGTTTTAGGGGTTTTTGGCTTAGATAAGCGTGACAACCCTGAGAGGGGTAAAACAAGAGATCTTATCTTGCGTAATGCTACGGATGCTGAAGCTTGAAGGATGGACGTATATGTAGGTAGGTAAGTATGTACGGATGTGAATGAACGAATGACAATGCTACGTGTGGTACGCATACATACATGTGTGTCTGCTAAAACGCCAACGGCACAGCGATAAACGTGGGGGTATCCAGTCCGGTATGAAACAGCGAGCAGAGAAAACAAAATAGCGAATATATGTAAAAAAAAAAACGAGTGAGTGACTTCCGATGCAAACGCGCTCGGATGCTCAAATGAGCGTTCTTTCGGGCTTGAAGCTCCAAGCCCCAATTGTGTTCTTCTTCTTCTTCTTCTTCCCCTCCACTCTACCGAAAAACGGTGATAAGTCGTCCCCGAGTCCCCGACGGTCATGTTAAGAATAGAATGTCGCGCGACACCTTGCATTCCGCCCCCCCCCCACTTTCCGATCTCTTTCGTCTCGTGATAGGCTGGTCCACATGGATCACACTTTGAAATCGTCGATCGTGCTCGGCGGTTCCGACTCGTACAGCCCAAGTTCAATCACGTTCACATCCACAACGTCACCTCCAGCGACCGTGCTCCGCGAATCGTCGCAAGTCGTTCCCCGACGGACATGATGAACGTCTCCGAACTCGAATTCGTCACGTGTGATGCGACCGGGACGAGAACGCGAACCGAAATTGAACCTCGGGATGTCACTCCCGGCAGATGGGAGCGCATCAGGCGCATCATCGGCGCTATCGACACTGCTCTTGTTGCTATTCCAGGCCTTCCCGCGAGCGATCCAGAGAATGATCAGGAGAGGGGCGATGACCTGTGTGAGTGTCACCGTCGTTGAATCAATGTGATGGATCGTCAGTCAAAGCGGTCGTCATGCATGTAACGAACGATGGGACCCACCTGAGTCTGACTCATGGTCGCAAGCACAACCGTCTGTCCCGGGCTGTTTAGGACACATAAGACCAAAAAGACGAGCGACCATGTTCCATAAATCGCGGCAGACTCGATCAGCACCGTGGCGATGCTCATGTAGGGAGATTCCACCCTCGAGCCTGAGACCGCGGAGACCGAGCGAGCCGACCAGCAAATAGGAGATTATGGAGTGATTCGGGGAGGCGAGTTGTACGTCAGTGGAAATATTCTTGTCAGAACCTTCTAGGCACGTGCTTACCAAACACGCGATCTAATTGTATCTTGTGGTAGTAAAGTCGTGAGGCGATAAGGAGCGTGGAGAGGACGTTCAAAGAGAACGATAGGGAATAGTAGGCGAGCATCAAGTTCTCGGAGAGGTAGAATATCTTTCCCAAATCGGCTTCTCCTTGAAGGACGAGTGTGCTCAAGACTGTCCAAAATCGATGTGAGGCGCATCCTTGAACGATCTAGGACGTCTTCGGCTTACCGATAACCCCAACATACATCGCACACGGGAGAGGAATGATCCATCTCGCATAGGTAAGTTTATAATAGAATAGGATGAATCTGAAGAGCTAGAGACACGTCAGTTCACGCTGAATACTTGGTCGAAGGAATTTCTACTGACAATCAACGCGTCCGTCATCCAAAGGATAATCAGAGAGGTAACGTCGGTCATGACCATCACGCCCTGACCCGCCATGTACGTGACAAAATACTGATATGGGCCTCCGGGGTACAGCCTATTGTCGACATACGCGACGATCGCGTTCTGGGAGTTGCCCGCAGTATACAACGTCGCCAGAACGAACAAGACGGAGGTGTAGACGAGGTAGAAAATGGTCTTGCGCAAAGTATCCCGGCATCTCGTAGGTGAGTGAGGATAAGATCCACCTCGTGCGTTGTTTCGAATCAGCTTCTTGAGCAGATAATATGTAGTTGTCATGTAGAGGGCCGTCATGATTCCGTACGTGAACCCCAGGACTGTCGTGGCCGCGATCAAGTTGATACGATCACTGAGGAGGTCTGTGGCGCTCTCGGTGGCCCCTGAAGGTGCTGTAGAATTCGCGGAGGTACCGTTGAGCATCGTGGCCGTCACCTCGATGACCGTACGAAGTGCCGGAGAAGCCATTCCAAGGAGGTGTAGATGGCTGGACGCGGGACTGCAGCGGGCAAGACGATCAAATGAACCTCGAATCTCTGCCCCATTATGAATGACGTTTAAATGAACGTGTGCAAGGGACCACACTCTGGCATATGACGATTCGGGGTTACAGAGTACAGTGGCGTATAGTGAAGTTCGTCGTGGGATCGCAGAATGATCGAACTCTGATAAATGTGATCCGAATATCGATAGATTCAAAACCTGTCATTCGAGGATGCGTAAGTGGGTAAACTTGTGTCTCCCAAGAATTTGGACCAACAGAACAAAAAACACGAGCGTACGCGCGGTGTCCAGCTGATACCTTGGTTTCAATTTCAGACATGACATGTGGAATGGAAGCGGACGGTTGTCATACTGTACTCACTTTTTTTCTGGGGTTCAGGCGCTGTTGTCGTTGTTTAGCATTGGTCGCTATCGGAGCAGTTCTGAGCTCTAGAAGAATGGCGGTTAGGTGCATGAAGGTGCATGTGTGTCCGGGCACATGCCCTCATTGCCTAACAGGCACTAGCGCACGTCGGCACATGGTCCGAAATTACAGCTCCAAGCGCGCTCATCCAAATTGAGAAGGACAAGGACAAAAACGCAGGCATTCAATCTGAATCGGGTGCTTCAATTTCAGCTCTAACGGCGAGGATGGAGAACATATGTAACTCACCCGGAGATACATACACCCACGGAGCTAAAATAGGACCAGTGACAAACATCGAACGACGAGGGGATAGGAAAGATTCCAGGATGGGGACCGTGTAAAATGTGTGCATATTTTGGCGTCGACAGGAGGATTTGGTATACATTTGTTTTCGGGGACAAAAACTTCGGGATGAGGGTCAACATGTCGTCGGACTCGTATGGCTAGACTCGAGGGTTTGCAGGGTGGTCACCCACACCTCTTTCGTCGGTCTCTGGTCTTCTGCACAGAACTTGAGCGCTTGAGCATGACGCTAGAGTCTAGTTACTAGTTGGTTAGCAATGCACTTAGTTGTTAGTGAGAGCTTGACACGGCGATCGCCGTGGTCTCATACCCCTACACTGGCACTTGGTAGACCCCTACAGTCTTCAACTATTATAACCCTTCTCATGAACACTCCACACTCTTGACGATCTCCAAACCCCCCACTCAACCTCACCCCCAATCACGATGAACGCCCCCTTTCCAACCATCTCCATCGACGTGGTACGTCCCCCTCTGAAACCCATCCCATCGAAGCAACTCAAAGTATGATTCAATCCCAAATACGACGCACACTGGCACACACCAAAAGGTCCTCGAACGACAATCCGCCAAAGAAGTCTTGAACGCCATCTTACACGCCATACTGTTTCACCGATTATTCGGAACCGTGAAACCTCAAACGTTCGAGGTCCTCGATGTCACCATGGTGAGTCCAAATGCCCAAATGTCCTCGGCTTCGAGTCGGGTTGCGGCGGGTTCGTTTTGGAGAGGGTTAATTGCTGACGTTGACTTGTGACGTTTTGTTTTTGCGGCATGAAACAGCCCGGCGTTTCAGATCCGGAGATGGAACAGCTCGTGAACGAGAAAGTGGATCTCTTCTGGAAAGGTATCGAAAGTGGGAGTAACAAACGTGGACAGGTCCGTGTTGTACGTTGGTTCTCTCTCACCATCTCACCGGCGCATACACACAGATCCTGGTCACATTCTCCGAGAAGAAACCAAAGAAATCGTGGTTCCAGGTGTACGTCGGAGAAGAAGAAGTGCCTTGGGAACAATGGTGAGTTTTTCTTCGCTCTCCATTCTCGTCACATCGAGTTGGAACTTGGCACCGCGGGGGGACAGGATCATCAACGCAGAACTGAGACAGCCCAAGTCAGATCGAGGTACGCCTCGCCCCTCGCTCACTAACGCGATTCTCTCGTCCTCACACCCATACCCGCTCGCTGTCGATAAGATCGTCACGAATTCGACACGAACCTCGCCGCGACCCTCACGAAATCACTACAAGTCATGCTCACCCACACATCCTCTGAAAATGGTCGTACGGCCGTCCCTCTCATCACTAACGCAACCGGGATATCACCGTTTCCGATAAAGATAGCAGTCAAGGTGGACGGGATCGAGATTGGGTAGAGATGGATCTTTGGGATAGCATTTACTCGACGTCTGTGAAATTACCCTCCCTCAGATTACTGTAACATGGGACATCTTGGACTATATGTATAATAACGTGGTCGCCTCTACTAATGAGAATGGTCCGTTGATTGCGAAAACTATGGCTACATAGGAAATGGCGAAAGACTCGCAGACTTGCATGGACGACGCTATGGCACCGACCGTTGCCGCTGTCACCATAGTCGAGCACGATGTATCCCAAGGTCGGTCACTGCAGACTCATAAACAGCATTAAACGCCTCCTGTTTGCGCACCCGGTTATCCTTGCCCGCGCGCTTGAACAATTCTGCGAAACCGTTCGTCAGCCTGCCTCATCACACAAACGGAATGCCATACCGAGAAACTTTTCCCCGACCCACAATCTCAGCGGTGCGTTCCCAATCCCATCCTTGCTACTATTCTCAGTCCCTGACGCCGACGTCGTGACTGTCGCGTTCGCCTCTTTCTCACCTCCTTCCTTCCTCGGATTAGCCCCCATTCCAGCACCCAATGTCTCACACACAGCAAGAACTTCCATCGCATGTGCTGGGGCCGTGTACACATACTGAGCACCCACCACCGCAAGAACTAACGCTCTCAAATGATTGTCCCCCGCCGAACTCGACAACTCGAGCGCGTGTTTCAGTTGGGATTTACTGCGAAGGATGTGCGAATGGGAAAGAGCGGACAAGACAAGGCTTCCGAGCGCTGGGAGAGGACTGGAGGAACTGGGCCTGGAACAGCGCGTGAGCGCGTCTTTGATGAGAGCAGTCGTCTCGTAGTCAAAGTGCAGCGTGGATTGGGATTGGTCGGAGGCGGATGGGTTCGAGGGAGGTGGAGCTTGGGAGGCAGATAGCCCAATACGGAGAAGGGCTTGCCCAGCGCGAGCGGCCGCAGCTATGAAGCCTCCTCCGTGTACGCTAGAACCAACCGGAGATGCACCGTCAAGATGGGCGGCTACGCGATAGCACGTTTCTGCACGTCCCGTGTCGCCAAGGGCATGTGCAAGGTGTGCGTAGAGAAGTGTGGTTCGTGGTGAGTAAGCAGTAAAGAAGTCGTGCGTCCGAGCAAACGCGACCAGCGTTGCAAGATGCTGAAAGGTGTTTAGAAGTGAGCAACAGAATGTGAGTAAACTTACGCTCTCAGCAGCCTCAAAATCACTTCGTTGGATCGACACCTAGACGAATGAGCAAAGAACATGATGAGTATGCAAGGAAACTTGCTTACAACGACAAGTTCACAAAGCAAGTCCGCCTCGATCCTGAGAGTATGTTGTTCGATATCTTTCACGTCACCGTGAGATGCCCACGATGGAACTAAAGTGGGAGGGTCAGCAGCAAAGCAAATGAGCCTGTAACAATGAGCTCCACCATTGATTGCAGGGGATCCTTCGGCATGCCCTTCTCTGCACTGCACCAATCCACATTCCGCAAACACGCGTTTCTTGGGACGGCGAGATACTGGGTCCCTTTTGCAAGCCGCGGATACAAGAAAGGTGAGGAGAAACATAACGCGAGGGTGAGTGACGTGTAGATGGATCGAATCATGTCCTGGAAGGGGAATCTAGTCCGTTTGTTAGCCAAAGTCATTCGGAAAGACAGTAAATATGTACTTCTACGAGCCCATCTGTGTTGGCACCTCCCACTAATGTCCCGCTATCCATGAGAGCATGCAGAGCAGCTAGTCGAGGATCAGCAGCACGTGCGCGACCTGCGTGTGTGTGGTAGATGATACCAAGGATGAGTAGATGCGCTGTAAGCGAGAGTGTTAGGGGGTCTTTGGCCTTTGGAGTTGGTATTGACGGCGGTGTGGCTGGACTCGAGTGTGGGGCGACACTACTTGACTGGGACTGAGATTGAGAAGCAGCACTATCGTTCACGTCCTGCGCCGTTATCGAATATGATCTCATTAGAGCTTCCGCGGTGTCTGGCTTTACATTGTCGGTCTTTTCAGCCCTGGCAGGCTTCTCCTCTTGGGCATGAAAGATCATATGCATCGCATTTTCCGCGGCCGAAAGTGCATCGCCGACAAGATCCCACATGCCAGCGGCAACCAATACCCTGACGCGTAGCACCGCAGCCAAATCTTCAATGGCATGGTGTCTGTTCTGCGTGGCCAGCGTAGATAGCGTGGTGATCGCAGTGAGGGCGGCTTGTAGCTCCGCGGCTGATGTAGAAGCGGGCGGTTCCCCGTGAGCGGTTTGGGGCGTGGATGTCAGATGCGTTATCAGAGCGAGATGAGCTGTATACACGATGGAAGGCGGGTCAGCTGACACGAATGATGCTATCAGTCTCCGCAGCAGAGCGCGCGCATATTTTGTGTTGTTCGTCTGAAATGCTAACTGTGCATTGAGGAGCGAGAGGTGGTGACGAAGTGGACGCAAGGAAGGGTGCTACGTGGGCCCATCAGCAAACACGCAGATCGAAGCTGACTATATGCGCGATCCTCGTACCTTTTGCGCTATCAGCAGCTGTCAAAGAGGACAGTTTCAATGTTTTTAGAGTGGAGGAACATTTAGCTGAACGTACCCCTTTTCCAATCGCTTTTTCGACCTAGTTAATGGGAAGCGATTAACAAGCGACCTGGTACGATTCATGTGATGTATAGATTACCTCTGCATCGATTCCATTTGCCCACTCGTGCTCTGCACTCGTACTGAACCCGCTGTTGATCACTCTAAGTCCAACCTCGGCAAGACCAGTCCAAGCGCGACACTCGATGTCAGGGGTGAGTGCCTTCAATTCAAGACACGTCCTCAGAGCTCTAAGCGACAAAAAGAGCGAAAGGGGGTAATGTTCATGACTAGGCGGGTGTGCCAACAACGCTGGGAGCGCGAGCAGGAGTATCTGAGGGGGTAGAGGACGGAGTGTGGAGGGCGGTTGAGAGGAAGTCGGAGGGGAACTGAGCGGGGACGACGGCGGTGGATTTGGGGAGGGCTGTTGGGCGTCGGACGGGTGGTCCGTGCGCAGTCTTTTCTGTGGGCGTGGGTTGATGTCGTCCATCGCGATGAGGGAAAGAGTTGGGGATGTGACAGGGATGGCGCGTGTCACGCGTAAATGGGAATGTGACAGGTCGCGTTATTCCCACAACAATTAGGCCCCTGACTGACTGTGGATGACTCGAAGCATGGAAATGGTTCCCGGCCCGCTAGGAAGAAGACTCGCCCGTCGTCAACTCGCCCGCTGAGGAACTGTTCCAGGTGAAATTGAACTTGGCGGAGACTGACTGTATTGTCCGGCCCAGGAATAACAAACACGAATGAGTATTACAGTAGTGAGAGAAAGACTACACGGCGAAGTCATCTAGCAGGTCAGCTGCTCATTCCGGGTATCTTCGTAAACAGACACTTCAAACCTGAATTTATACACTTCCTCGAGGAAACCCCTGTTCTGATATTCAATAGGTGAACCCATGATCGCCTGCCTTATTTCTGCGTGACTTGCACGGTGAGCAGCCCTGTTGCCCTCCCTCCGCACATTATTGTAAGAGCATAGGTTGGTCAGAGCGTCGAGGGAGAGGGTGCACGCCACTCCGCGGTGTTTGAGTTCGGCTTCAATATAGTGTACAAGCTGGGGCATTGGTCTGGACTGTTGGAGGTCGTCCCACGATTCGATGTCGAGCAGTTGAATAACCTTATTTCGTGCCAGGTCAAGCAGAACACGCAGATGAAGGGGCATCAGCATCGAAGTAGTCTGGGATATATCACGGTCAATGGACATCACGAGCGAAAGGCAAAGGAACTTACTCTGCACAAATCATCGATCGCAATCTTGAGCTCACTCTTTACCTCTGAGATCTCTGCTTTCAAAGCAGTAACCTCATTCCGTGACCTCTCCAAGGATTCTTCGAGACTCTCTCCTTTCTCTTCCAGCCGTGTAATGGCAGCTCGGTCACTCGCTCTTTCGCCTTCCAGCCGTGTGATGGCAGCTCGGTCACCCACTCTTTCGCCTTCCAACCGTGTGATGGCAGCATTTAGCTTCCCCAGCGTCCCCTCGAGATGCGTGTTCTTCTCCTTGACTCCTTCACTTGCAATACGATCACTAGCCCTGGCTTTCTCCAGCTCCAGATTATTTCTCGTTGAGTCAGATAAGTTGGATTTTAGCTGTGATACCTCTGCCTGCAGAGTCGCAAGCATTTGCATGACCTGGCCTGGTGTACCGAGGTCGGTTGAGCGAGACGGAGACGAGACTCATGATAGCACTCGCCATTACTAGGCTGGATCTTCTGAACCCTACGTCCCTCGAGACGCTGTTTGATATTCTCTCTTTGTGACTCCTTGGGCTTGACCACCACACAAAGTGTCGTCTTAAACATGTCTGCGGCAGCAGCACGGTCAGCTATTCAATGTTACGATATTCCATTCAGATTGCGTAGACGCACCAAAGTACGATTCCGTTGCCTCCATCATCTCAGGTTGCAATGGCTCGTCTTCAAAGTCGTATGCGGCGTTGATGGCAGCTACAACACTCTCTCGCCCGTCCAGCAAGGCCTGCCAGAAGGGTTTGCCAGTCATGCCGTATTTTCTCACGGATTGTCCGACAAGATCGTTGACTTGAACCATGGGGTCGTCGAACACAACTCGCACTCTGCTAATTGGCTTTGAGGCTTCCGACATGTTCTGGGTATTGAGGAGTAGAGAAGCGCACGGTTCCACGTATCATCTACCATCGATGATCTCAGCCTCGTGCTTTGTGGCTCCTCGCCTGCTGTGGATCAGAATCGATCTTGATCGAGGCAAACTCAGGCACCAACTTGTACCAGCCTGGGCTTACAATGACAGCGTCCGTGAGCTTACATATCATGGTCGACGGGTCGACGAGCTCACTGGATTCGAATTAGAGGATCCCATCACCCCGCCAAATTCAATGCCTCACTGTTCACACCACATCAAACCTAGGATGAACGACTGTTTTCATCCCGACTCTTGGGTGTGCCTAGGGGAGACTAGCCACCACATTCTGAACATCCATCGTCAGGCTAACAGGTCCACTGGCACAGACGCATTTAAATATCTCAAGGAGTATCAACTGTGAAAGTCGTAGCCAACCAAACAGCCAGAGCAAGAAGTTCCAGAGTCCTCCTCGCCGTAAATTAAATAATGCAAGTACAACAACTATCCGGTATGTAATCAGATCAGCAAATATTCAAGGATACGAAATCGCAAGCAAATATGGAGTACACAATAGCACAGGGTATTGCACCTCAAAGTCTCAAGCTCGAACGAGCCGCGGAACTCTATGAGCGGTGGAAATCAAAGAGCACGGTTCTGCTCGAGAGCATCGATCGCGGAGTGCGATCTGACGTTCAGGGAATTCTATCAGGTAAGAGTCAAGTAAGTTATGAGACTAGCATTCGTTGACGAAGGGGATTCGCACCTCAAGGCTGTACTTGCCTTTGCGACCAGCCGCGTTGACTTCGAGTGGTTTACCACTGAGGACCATGTCAAACTGGGACTTGGCACCGTCTTTGTCGCCCGATCGTGCGAGTAGACGTCCGTATTCGAAATCTGTCACATGATCAGTCATCTGTGATGGAGGGAGGGCTGGAAGTTTCGACTTACGAGCGTAGTATACGATATAATGGTCTAGTTCTATCTTGGGGCCGTTTTCGAACACTGCTTCAAAGGCGGACTTGGCCCTGTGTTGAGCCTCCTCCACAGACAATGTATGTTTTTCATCCGCATCCAGTACGGCGTCGGGGTCCTGAAGATAGTACATGTCAGCCCTTCGATCGGGGGAAGGTCGCATGGACATACTGGATAAGCAACGAAGCGCCAGCAAACACCTTCCAAGAACCGAGCCAAACACAAATCGTCCCAGTATCCCTCTCGCGCTTCCAGCTTGGCTTTTGATTTCCTACTATCCATGTTGACAACCTTCTGGTTCTGCTCTCCGTGAGGGTTCGCGTTTCCGTCGACGCTATTGATATCCAGTACACCAAGTTCCTTGAGGGCTTGTTGGATATGAGGAATCATCTGGTCGAGCACCACTTGGCGTGGAGCATGAGCGATAGCAGCAAACACGTAAGCAAGCTCGAGTGCCGGTAAGATTAGACGATTCTTTTGGGATAGGTATTTGCGTGCTTTGCGGGCGGCAAATTTCTATGAAAAAAAAGGTCAGCCCAAATCAATAAAGGACCGGGCAAAGTTGCATAGTGCCTCACCTCCATGGGTATACTCTTCCCGCCTATCCGCTGTCGAAGTCCGGAGACCTTGTCCATCAGCTTAGCCGCTCCATCGTGGTCGCCAAGCGTCGCAAGGCAAGCCGCTTCACCATATGCGTAAATCGCTTTTGACCACTTTTAACCCGGGTTGACTTAGTCAGGATAAACAAAACACTAGGAGGTTCGACGACTTACCGTGGCCTCGGCACCCAAGCGGCTCCACCAATCCTTGCTGGCTTCAACGTTCCAGAGTGACAAGTTGGCAATGCCGCTCTCCCACCAGCTTATGTGGTGCATATTACGGTATTGAGTTTGTGCTTGTGCAGCTTGCGCGTAATATTCGAGAGCCTTCTGGGGCTGTGAGCGCACGATCGCAAGCCGACCAGCGCCAAACAGGAAGAACACGCCTGAGAACAGGAAGTTAGTATGCATAACAGTACAAGGATATCCGAATGCACCATTAGGGTATCTCTCCAAATTCCATTCCACAATTCTCTGGGCCAAATTCACATCAACCCCCTCAAAGGTCCATGAAGACAGTACAAGATGGAATATGAGCAGAGTCATGTCACAGGTAGCCCGACGGACGCCTTCAGACTCTAAAATCACTCGTCAGTCTCATCATGTTGGGTATCACAGCGAAGGAAGTTGTAACGTACCTTGAGGAACAACACCCCGATCACCGTTGGGGTCCCAGCCACCCGCTCGGTTCAGCATTCTCAGAGCTTCTTTGCGGTCACCTCTATAGCCAAATATTTCGGCGATCGTCTGAAGCCGTCCAGGCATCATCGACAGAATTAGGTGAGACATGCCAACACCGAGATAAACACCTGAACGAAAGTGGGCGTCAATTGATGGATCCTCTACAGGTCCATCGGATAAATTGTCGTTGGGGTGGGAGGCAGCATATGCAGCATCCGCAACTTCCACGTATCGCCCCAGCTGTCGGTATATTAACATGGTGGTACGCATGTTCAGGCTGCAAAGCAGAGCTGGTTCAGAACCCGTCTAGGTATCAAAGATGTCACAAGGAATGCTCACATTTCCTTGACAAACGCAAGCCAATCTCCCGAATATACTACACCGAGCAAGCTCTGTTCAGGTCATGTCAACATGCACATTCGTGCGTGCAGTGGAGTAATGGACACCTTTTCGTAGAGGCTCTCGGCATAGACCAGTTCTGCATGTCGCTCAATCGGTGTCATTTGTGCGATCCATTCGGGCCCCGAGTTGTTCATTCCAGGAACAACATAACTAGCTAGACGACCTGCCAACGATGGTGCAGGTTTGCGGTGAGCAGCCGCGACGACTGTGCCACGACGAGTATGATTTATAGCTGAGAGGAGATCCTATCCGGAATGAACAAACTAGCGCACAAGGAAGAGATATATCAAGTCACGCACTTGGTCCTCGAAAGACATGAGTCCCTTGACACACTGAATGAGCCCATAACCCGTCGCGAAATATAGTCTCTCTCTAATCAATATTATAAGAATTAGGCCCAGACACCTATTATAGTGACGCACTTTGTTGGATCGATATTATGGCAATATTCTTCAGACTCCAGCATCCGAGAGTGAAGGAACTCGTGCAGCGCCCAATGAAGCCCTGGGATATCGTCCAAAGCGTTTGCTGGGTCATACAGCTTCGATACGGCCGGTTTGGGACGGTTCATGGCAATGGACGATGAGTCTGCAGAGTTCGCGGATGCTGGGTGTTGCTGTGTCATCCTGAGTTTTCACTTCGGAGCCGGTCAGTGTCCGACCAACGTGGTTACCGCCTACCCGCGTTGGAGCTCTGCGCGCAACGCTGGTAATTAGCGAAGACGAGCAGTGGGACACCTGTCAGTTTTGCAACCGACGTTGCGTCCCGGGTCGATGACCATTGACCAATTTGTCATCGACTCAACTCTGCGACTACATAGACATTACAAATTCTTTTCTGGTCAAGGTCAAACTACATCACTGAGGGATAGTAATCCTAGTCATGATCAAGACCATTCAGTGCCGCATGCTTCATTATGACGGTTATTACAAGTTGCATTCAGCGTTTCCACGTTCTGTGGGTCCCCGAGTGTGACGGTCGAAGCGGAGTAAAATCACATCGTTAGCAATAACCTCGTCACGGCGACATCAAGCCCATCAAGTTCTCTCTCCCGTCCCCCAGCTTGAAGCCACGGCAAATGCTAACCCCTTGGCAAACGAACCGTGGGTGTTGCTAGATCCCGGTCGCCCATCTACTAATCTCACATGCAGTCTTCACCCGAATTGCATCTTTCATCGGCTACAAGGCTCGCAGGAACGGTCCGAGTTGCAAGTTCAAGCCAGGTAAGGAGGATACTTGATCTTCTTTCTCGTGTCCATTATCGCGTTTCAACAGATCTGAACTCCCTTTTTCGACACACTTCGGGTCACTGGTTATGCAATGACAAAGAGCACAAGGAAGCGCGATCCGTAACTTTCAATGTGGGCGCGTTCTGCCAACTCGCAGCTGACGCCGCAGGTGCGAAAGCAGTCACGGACATGGTCAAAATCAACGAATCCATGAGCCGCGTGTTCCTTGTCCGTTTTGATACCGGCCGCGAAGCCATTGCGCGCTTCCCCACTCAAATCGTAGGGCCTCCCCATTTTGTGACCGCCAGTGAAGTGGCGACGATGGACTTTCTGCGTCTCCAGCTGGGATTTCCCATTCCACCTGTCCTCGCGTGGAGCTCTCGTGCCGAAAGCACCGATGTCGGTGCAGAGTTTATTTTAATGGAGAAAGCCACGGGATGCCTCCTTTCGAATCATTGGAGCGAACTGTCCGCAAAGCAGCGCGCTATGTTCGCGATCCCTGTGGGCGAATTCAAGCGACAGTTGCTTCCGCTCAAGTTTACCCACTACGGTAGCTTGTACTACAAGAAAGATGTTCCCACTGCGCTGCGCGCCCCAACCTTGCTCGAAGGGATCTCTGCCGAGGACGAGCTCAACTCCATATTTTGTATCGGTCCCACAGTGCGCAGAGAATTTTGGGAGGGTGAGCGCATAGACATGGATATAGATAGGGGCCCTTGTGAGTGCTGGCCTTTCAGACATTGTTAACGTCAGATGCTGACCTCCTTCATCAAGGGAAGACCGCAGGGGACTATATGACAGCAGTGGCGCGTAGAGAGCAAGAGTGGATATCTCGCTTTGGCACATCACACATTTTCGACGATCCGTATCGCGTGCTTCCCGGTCAAGGCGATCGTGACGAGCACGTCTCGTGGTTATTCACGTACGCCAGACTTATACCCAGTCTTATTCCGCCTCTGGATGAGCAAACACGACCGGTGATGTGGCATCCCGATCTGGACACTTCCGACGTCTTCGTCAAGCCATCCGGGGATCAGGGCAAGATTTTTCCGGCGACCCCTCTCGAGATTTCATCAATCATCGATTGGCAGGGAACGTGGATTGGGCCAGCGTTCTTGCAGGTCCAGGTGCCCCCGCTATTTCACATGCATGGTGCTCCGCCCGGTCTGGCAATGCTGGCCCTTCCTGAAAACTTCGAGGAACTCGACGAGAGTGAAAAGGCAGACCTCAAAAAAACCCACCTGGATTGCTTACAACACAAGCTATTCGAGGCTTCTGCGTTTCCCCCGTCAATTTCCAAGATGATCGGTCAGCAGGAGCGATGGGCTCTTGAGGAGCTAGCGCAAGGGACATGGAGATATGGTTTGTTACCATTTCGGTGTGTGGCGCCTCGCATGAGATCCTTTCCGTGAATGCCTGATGTATGTGCCCACAGGATGGCGATGTCGCAAATATTGCAGAACTGGGAGGACATTATGCCGGGGGACACGTGCCCTGTCCAGTTCTCCGGGGAAGACCTGGAAGACCTGGAGGCCCGTTACGCTCTCTGGTTACGGAATCAGAAATTCGTGGCAGATTTGGACCACGAGTTCGGCTTGGGAGAATTCGGCTACGTAAGGGGTGACCGCGACCACTTTGAAAAGGTTCGATCGGCTTTGGAACGGAAGAAATCGGAGTACGTCCAAGAAGGACGCGACGAAGAGGCGAAGAGAATAAGATCACTTTTGTGGCCGTACAGAGATACGTTACGGGACCGCGAGCTGATCCCTCGATTGACTTTACCCTCATTGCGTGATGGTACTGCTTGATTTGACCTGGATGCTTGTGATCGTGTCTCTTTGTGTGGGTTCGAGAGGTGGGTTCGAGAAAGTCGGGAACGAGTACATTACATGATGATACCTAGGTTTCCAGTAGTTTCCATATATCAGTACATACCTAACATCTATCTTCACTCACTTGGTGCCGGCTTCGTCAACGACTTCCTGCGTTTTTGGATCCGACGTAAGGACGAGTGACAGGATATAACTTTTCGGTGAACCCGGATCTTCTCGATTTCTTGCCGTTGCTGGCCCGCACTTGATCGGAGACAACACGATCGTGGTCGGTCATCGATCATGAACCAAATCCTGAAGAGGTTCCTTGAGCGGACAACTTCGTGCCTGGTAGCCGCTCCACTTTGCCTTCAAGCTGCCCTTCTTCTTTATCTTGGCCGCTATCCTCTTCCATGACGTCAACCCTGCTTTTTTTTTTTTTTTTTGAATCCATTATTGTCCGAACATGAATCCCAGTGAAAACTGACTATGATAAGGCGTGTTCGGATATGCCCGGACATGCTTCCTGTCACGCTACATATGCTATCACTCGTAGACAGAATTCACGAATAAAGTGAGGCAGGTTTTGTTATCTTAAAGGTGGACATAATTGGTGTTTGCACGGTTATTTAGAGCTGAACCATAGAGTAGTCATAGACTTAGACTTCATAACAATAGCCCTCCGGGCGCTCCTGGACCCCGCAGTCCTTTCCCACGATGTTGTGTGTGGTCTTGGTGCACCCTTGGCAGCACTTTTTTGAGGCTCCCACGGTCTTACAAGGGAAATTGGTCTGTGAGAACCCCACTCAGCTCTCCCCTATGGCCCTAAAATGGCATCCAGGTACCTGACAGACCTCTTGGGGACCTCTCGCGAGGCTTGCACGAGCCTCCACCAGCACAGCCACCCCGCTTTTTTTCGGTGATACAGTCGACTCCCTCATAACCCATACCTGTCGGGATAGCCTCAAAGGTATGGGTTACTAGGGAGTATGGGTTGTGCAAAAGACCCCTATCCACCGCTTCGAACTCGTAAAATTTTTCTCCCTTTCATATTAAGCTTTCATAGTATTGATATAGTAGGTTTATGAAGCTAAGTAAAATAATCAGTAAATTTGGTATCCTGCATCTCGACCGCCCAAGTCCGCTATCCAAATGACCCCAACACAAGGTAATAACCTCTAGCTTGTGGGCGAACAAGTCGTCAAATGCCCCGACATATTTCCACAAAATTATTGCTGCCCACTTCGCGATGTGTGGGCACTGGGATCCGGTGTGGACACAGAGTCAATATCATCATCATCACCTCTATTCATCTCCCTCAACTTCTTTGCATCCATCACGGACTCGAAAATATCCTCGTCTGTTGCCCCAACCATGTTGTGTGTCTCGTCAGCTGGGTTCAGAAGTTCCGTGATGTTCATCGAAGCCAACGAGAAGAAAACATTTTCATACAAAATCACAATAATTTCCTATTTTGGACAGCCTCGGCATTATCCACCCCTTACCATAACCCATACCTGCCCACAAAACCTATGGGGTATGGGATATGGGATATGATCCCAAAATCCCTGCAAACCAACTTGGGAAATCCAAAAATGTATGGGTTACAAGGGAGTATGGGTTATACCTGGCATGGGTTATGAGGGAGTCGACTGTAGCTAGGTCCGTGTTTCTTTTGTTTTGTTTCATTTTTTCATATGTGTTTTGCAACGCATCCGATGCTTACGTAATCGCTTCGACTGCTCGTTCTCGCGCGCCGCCGGGACCTCCAGAACGCGCACGACATGTCCATTTTGGGACACATAGTGAAACAACTCAACTCAACTAAGAGCTAAGACTCACACTAGACAATAGCGAGCCGATGAACTTGGCTGAGGTTCGATGAGGAAACTCCAGGAGAACAAGACTGGGGAGTCCAGTGCTTGTCGACCCGGGTTTATATACTATTGTCAATGTTTGTACATGTTGTGGCTAAACCTTATCGTAGGTGACTGAGTATGACTCATACTGACTACTAGCCAATAGCGTAACTAGCTCTACTGCGGAATGAGTAAGCGTGAGTCATATGATGAGTAATGCTGACTGATGCTGACGAGTGAGCGGTGAGTCATCAGTAGTAAGCGAAGGTCTAGACCTAGCTTATGTAAGTAAGTCACGTGACACGATAAGATAAGATAACAAAAGTGAAAGTGAAACGACTAAGTCCAAGAAACGAAGAGAAACCTAGTAAGCGTAATGGAATGTAGGGATGATTAGGATAAGGAATGAAGCGTTCGTAACACTACCCCCTCTCTATGGATCGTATTCCTAGACGATCAGATTTCGATGAGTGGCCCTTGATTCATCCACGGTACTCCATCTGCTGGCGGAGCAGCAGCGACCTGAAGGTTGTTGTTCGTCCAGGTTACTGGTGGCTCGAATGGGTTACCATCGTTTTCATCGACAGGAATAGGGTGGGGAGCACCTACGAGTGCAGGGTCGGGAATAGGAGGTTGAGCGAGGTCAGGCCAATTTGTGGGCCATTCCTGTTGATCAGGGTTCTCTTGCTGTACCTCTATCACGTTGTCCCACTTGCTCATATCCGGGTGCCACACGACCAGCTTCATCCACTTTGTCGTCCAATCCCAGTTAATCTCGATAGACGTGGACCGTCTGGTCACGATCATCCGTGCGAACATCAAGTATTGAATGGCGATGGTGATGACGACGATGGTGATGAAGGTGAGGAGGGAGGGGATGAGTATGCGGAGAATCCAACCGTTGCAGATGATGAAGAGTATAAAGAGGAGGGAGAGGACGAAGTTGCCTCGATCCCGAGTAAAGTTTCGAACGAAGATATCGCGGAGGACGTTCTCCCAAGCGTAGACATCGTTGAGATCCATTGGTGATGATGATGGTTTGTGGAAGGGAGACCGTGAGAGTGAAGACCGTCAAACATCAGTCTTTTATATCTTTTCGGTATCCGGTACGATATTCAACCAATTGATTTGTCCATCGTCCACCTGACTCGTTAGATTGTCATACGGCTGGAACAGTGACTCGAATAGACTCCGTGACATGCGAAGGAATCGTGGAGCGGACGGATGTATCTTGTTGAATTCCCTTATTGCATCCTGTGCATTTTTGAGATTCGATCTTGGTTCCCATGTCCAATCAGATTCCGCATAACCTTTCCAGTGCACGAGGTACTTCAGGGTTTTTCCCTGTAAACGAGAATCAACGATGTGGTCCACCTCATATTCATCATCTCTGTCTTCTGTCACAATCACAGGCCCAGGCTTGTCAACGGTTTGCTTCCGTAACCTGTCCTTATATGGTTTGACACGTGAAACATTAACGACGGGGTGAATTTTCATGGTACGCGGAAGCTTCAAACGTAGTGCGTTCCGTCCAATCAGGGTTGTGATTTCGTAAGGACCCAACCATCGTGGGGAAAGTTTCTTAGATCTCTGCGCCAGGCGGAGATTAGCTGTAGACAACCAAACTTTCTGACCAATCTCGTAAGATGGTGAGTCAGAGCGGTGTTTATCAGCTTGTTCTTTCATACGCTTCTGAGCTTCTATTATGTTATCCTTGGTTTCTTTCAACGTGTTGGCAAGCGTGTCAACAAAGTCTGTTGCAGCGGGTGCTTTAGATGTGTAATTTTCTATTCCCATCCTTGGAGAATATGTGTGCGTGACGTTGAAAGGTGCCTTGGATGTAGAAGCTTGCTTTTTCGAGTTGTATGAGAATTGTGCAATTGGCAACCAATCAGTCCATTCTTCTTGTTTTTCTGATGTGAATAGGCGGAGATACTGTTGTAGATCTCGATTCATACGTTCAGTCTGTCCATCAGTCTGAGGATGAAAGGCGGTGGAGAGTTTGGGCGTAATGCCAAGACGTTTGCATATGTCTTTCATCACTTGAGATGCGAATTGCGGACCTCGGTCCGATATGATGGTCTTAGGAAGTCCATGATGTTTCCATACATGGGTTAGGTAAAGACGGGCAGTGTCGAGAGCGGTAACCGTCTTGTTGCAGGGAATGAATTCGACTTCTTTGGAGAATCTGTCAACTACGACAAGAATAGAATCGAATCCATTCGAGAGTGGCAGATCGGTAGTGAAATCTGCAGAGATATGTTCCCAGGGAAGATCCGGGACTTCAAGGGGGCGGAGCTTTCCAGAAGGAGCATAGTTTATCCCTTTGAAACGTGCACATCTGTCACAGCGTGAGACGTAGTCTTTTACGAGCGTAGCCATTCCTGGCCAGGCGTAGCTGCGCTGTAGCAATTCAATTGTCTTTTCATATCCGGGATGTCCCGCAACGGGCGTATCGTGATGAAGTCGAATAATTTCCATGCGGAGATCTTCTTCTTCAGGAACGTATAACCTTCCGTTCTTGTCGATCAGAATCCCATCAGACTCTTCACAAATGCCGTGTTCTTTACAGAGTTTCATGACTTCTGTCTCACGTATTTTGAAGGTTGCTTTTCTGATTTTGTTCTTGATCAGATCAGAATCGGTTGAGAGTTGAACAGTTGACGTGGCAGCTATTCTGTCCGGAGGTATTACAAGGACAGCTTTGTTATCTGCCTCGATACCGATTGCGTGATCTTCTCTTCTTGATAAGGCGTCGGCTTTTCTCATTTGGGAACCTGCCTTGTGTAACCATTTGAAATTGAATCGGCTAAGATATTGAGACCAGCGTGCTTGGCGTCGATTTAGATCTTGCCGAGTCATGAAGAATTGAAGATTCGCGTGATCGTTCCAGATTTCAAATTCGTGCTTAGAACCTTCCAGATAGTGTCTCCATTGTTCTAGACTTCTGATAACGCTTAGCATCTCTTTATCCGCAATGGGGTAGTTGCGTTCTTCCGGTGACATGGAATGGGAAGAGAATGCGACGGGGTGCCATTTGTCTCCTTGTTCTATAGATAGAACAGCACCCGTGGCATAATTGGATGCATCCGATTCTAGACGGAAGCGTTTGTCATTGTCTGGGAAAGCGAGTATGGGAGCAGTGATGAACTTCTGTTTCAACGTGTTGAAAGCGTTCTTCTGCGCATCTTCCCATGCGAATTTCGTATCCTTCTTGGTAAGGTCATTCAAGGGTCTAGCCACTTGGGCGTAATCCTGGATGAAGCGGCGATAGAAGTTTGCTAACCCAAGGAAGCTTCTGACACCTCTGACGTTTGTCGGAGTTGGCCATTCGGTGATTGCCTTGACCTTATCGTCATCCATCCTGATTCCCTCGGGAGTAATTGTCATTCCCAAGAATTCTACTTCTTTGGTATGGAAGACACATTTCTCTGGTTTGACGAAGAGGTCATTCTCTTCTAGGCGACGAAGAACTTCTCTCACTATTTTGGCATGGACAGCAGGATCGTCGGACTTGGTAAAGATCATGATGTCATCAATGTAGACAACAACGGCGTCTTCCATATCCGAGAAGATGTCGTTCATCATGGTTTGAAATGTCGCAGGAGAATTGCATAATCCGAAGTACATGACCAATGGTTCGAAGGCGCCACGGAAGCACACGAATGCGGCTTTAGATTCATCGCCTTCTTTGATGCGGATGTTGTTGTATCCCCAGCGCAAGTCCATTTTGGTAAACAGTTTTGCGCCTTTCAGTTTATCAACCAATTGGGAAATGAGGGGTAGCGGGTAGTTGTTTTTCACTGTGTGTTCATTCAGATAACGGTAATCTTGAACCATGCGTTTCTTGCCATCTTTCTTAGGAACGAAGAACACGGGAGAAGTCTGCTCAGATTTGGAAGGACGAATGTATCCTTTCTTGAGCTGATCATCAATGAATGCGCTGACTTCTTCTTGTTCCGTGACAGAGAGTGGGATAAGACGACCCTTTTTCGGCTTGTAGGTGTCTTTCAAGTCAATTGCATGATCCCACGGCTTACGGGTTGGCATGCGTTCAGATTCCTTTTTCTTGAACAGGTGAATATACTTGTGATATTCTTTTGGAACAAGTTCTTCCGGAGTCTTTTCCATTTTTGGTTCAGGTACCTCTCTTTTTGCGGCGTTGATGTGACGAAGAGAATTTCGTTCTTCATCATCAAGTTGGCGTGCGAACGGTGGTTTATCTCGTAAAACGGAACAAGACCAAGGACAACGTGTCATGTGGACCGTTCCTTTGTTCCAATCTATCTCCGGATTGTGTTGCTTCAGCCATGCGTATCCTAGTATCATCTGATTCTTTCCGAGATCAGTGACTTCTGCAATGGCCTTCTCACGATGTCCGTTGAAATGGATAATGATTTCCGCACAGTGTGTTATCTGTCCAGCGGAGTTATGTGTTCCGTCCACGTTGTATACCGTAAGTGGATGTCTGAGTTGCACGAGGGGTAATTTGATTTTATCAGCCCATCTCCGATCAACGAAGATAGCATTAGCTCCTGAATCAAGAAGTGCTTCTGCTCGTGTGAAAGGAGATGGGAGGCGTTGCGAAGCAATGGAAGTAGATAGCTTTAGTTCTCGATCCGTCGTGCGAATGAAACGTGGTCCTGGGTTTTCGGAAAGATATCGGATTATGGAAACGGAATTAAGCACCTGACTAGAGTCCAGGCCAAGCTCATGATCAACATGAGACCCCGTTTGACTGTGTGAATAGTTTACAGATTTTCCTAACAAGTTAGTTGCGGTCCGTTTGCCCAGATCATTCAGGCCGCTTTGCCTTTTCCCTTCATTTCGATATCTTTCATATCGTAGAAGTAAGCCTTCATTTCGTCGAATGAACGGCCTTCAAGAGCACTAGATTCGGTAGACAGTTCTCTCACCTGTCTCTTCTGAAGTTTGCAGGCACGTTTGTGTTCGCCTCGTGACCAACCACAGCCCTTGCATTTGGTACTAGGTACCGGACATTGCTGTTTCGGATGTCCCGGTTTCCCACAGTTCCAACAATTTCCTTGTTTCTTCTCTTTGGAATTGCTTATGGTCGCCTTTACAACAGATGGTGCTTCTTCTTCTTCTTCCACAATTTCTCCTTCTTCGATTTCGGTAGAACCTATATCCATTGGGGCGCCACGGCCTGGTTGTGTGCCCGTGTTGGTATATTTATATTGCGGGGTATCACCTGCGGTTCCTGTCTTAATCATGGAGATAAGCTGTTTCCTTCCTGCAAGGAGGCGTAGTTCTTCGACGTATGTGTCATATTTGTCGAACCGTCCTTTGTCCATAAAGATCCGATGTGTGATCTCTGGATCTGCATTTAGCTCTAGAAGTTCGATGTGTCGCGCGTCACTCCAATCATCCATAAGGCGGTGAGTCTGGAACGTGGTAAGGAATTTCTCCATAGACATCTTGCCCTGTTTCAGATTCTTGATCTGATTGCGGTGATATTCCACTTCGTTACCTGAGCGGAATTGATCGGTGATTCGTTTATGGAACTCGGCGGAAGTATACGTGGTTCCATTTTCCAAGATGTCATGTGTCATGGCTCGTGAGAAAGTGGCGGCGTCTCCTCCTGTCATTCGACTAAGGATAGCTCTGATCGCCGTCATTCCGGTTAACACGGTATTGTTTTCATCTATCCATGCACGGACTCTTGTCCACCATTCTTCGAATTTCCTACCTCTAGATCCGTCATAATCTCCTGGGTCTTTGACGATTTTGGATAGCTTAGGTCCGCTAGGTCCGATCGTAGGAGCTGGTATTGCTCCAGGCACTTGAATGGCTTGTACTTGCGCTTCAAGCTGTAAGATATTATTGTTTAGATTTTGATTTACCCTTTGAGCGTTGGTAAGCTGATCCGTCATTGTTTCTAACGTGAGTCTCAACTGCGTTCCAAGATCCCGTATGGACGCGTCACGATGTCCGAGAATGCCTGTTAAGGCAGCTGCTAAGTCTGGGGCGAGAACCGACATTCTTGATGCACTAGAATGGAAGGAGTAAAACTAGATTTTTATTTCAGATCTCCTGAGATCCTTCAAGGGTTTCTCCTGATAACGAAGCAGGGGCGTCTCTTTGATAAGGTGGCGGTGGAATGCTTCTTCTGATGGAATGAGGCGCGGGATAGTACAGTTGCACTCCTGGTGCGTTTGTCTCTCTTAGTCCTCCTTCGTCTTCACTATCAGACTCTACTAATCCTGGTAATTCTTCGTCTTCTTCTAACTCTGCTTGTGATACAACAGGGGAAGGGGGAGGAGTAGGTAGTGCTACTGGACGATTCCTGTGAGATACGAGGATGTATGCGAAATCAAAGGTAACGCGAAGGTCGTCTGAGAGAATTACGTGGCCGAAGATGAGGTATGAAAGTAATAGGAAGGCCTGTAAGCTGTACTGGGCGAATTTTCCTAAGAGGGACGAGAGGCTTAGGGCGGCGAGTGCGGCGAGTAGGACGCGGGGTTGATACTCTCTCCTTAATACGAGTACCGGCGTCCTCAGGGATACCTCTAAGTAGCCTGTCGCTTCGTCGGCGTTGACGTACCCGAGCGTCAATGTTCTCTCGAATCGACTTCTCACCTGCCGGGGATATAAGCGTGTGATAGAGAGCGCGGCGGAAACTTTCCGTACGACCAGAGACTCCAATGGGGAATTGGTGTTGAAGAGCAAGAAGATCCTCGTCGATGGCTGTCCAATCAACGGGCTCCGCGAGCGGAGTTGGGGCTCTGGGGATGGAGGAGGCACGATAATATAATTCTTCAACGCCGAAGGCGTCAGCTAGTATCTGCTGGGGGTTAGGCGGCGACGGTGCCCGGATAACCTCGATAGGCGGGAGTGATGGGTAACGACGATGGTCGATCTGGAGATCGGCGGGGTTAACAGTCGATACGTGACGTGGGTAAGGGGGAATTACCGGTTCTTCTAGCCAGTCAACGTAAAGGTCAGAGTAGTCAGGCCTTGTCGCGATTGGCACTGAGTACTCCTCGATGATCCTCCTTTGTTCTTCCTCAACTAGTGCTCGGGCCTGAGCGACTTCTTCCTGGATACGGGCGTTCTCTCGCTCAAGATCCGCGATGATGTTGGTGAAGCCTGGATATACTTCCACAGCGTTTCCGAGCTTCGCGATGACGTTAGCGAAGTCGGGGTTGGTCTCGACGGCGGGGAGATCAAGTATCCCGTTCCACTGGATGGAAGGGACAGGGGACGCGGCGCGCGAAGATGCGGCGGGGTTGCTCGACACTTATTCAAAAACAAGGTCAGCGATGACGAGGCGCGAACAAGCAGCGCGGTACCCACTAGTGATCAACGGTTGAAGTGGCGTACAAGAACACGTGTGGTAGCGACGAGACGCTAAGACAAAAGAAAATATTAGTCTTGTTCTAATGAAACGACTCAACTCAACTAAGAGCTAAGACTCACACTAGACAATAGCGAGCCGATGTACTTGGCTGAGGTTCGATGAGGAAACTCCAGGAGAACAAGACTGGGGAGTCCAGTGCTTGTCGACCCGGGTTTATATACTATTGTCAATGTTTGTACATGTTGTGGCTAAACCTTATCGTAGGTGACTGGGTATGACTCATACTGACTACTAGCCAATGGCGTAACTAGCTCTACTGCGGAATGAGTAAGCGTGAGTCATATGGTGAGTAATGCTGACTGATGCTGACGAGTGAGCGGTGAGTCATCAGTTAGTAAGCGAAGGTCTAGACCTAGCTTATGTAAGTAAGTCACGTGATGCGATAAGATAAGATAACAAAAGAGAAAGTGAAACGACTAAGTCCACGAAACGAAGAGAAACCTAGTAAGCGTAATGGAATGTAGGAATGATTAGGTTAAGGAAATGGAGCGTTCGTAACAGAACACGGGCTTGGAAGTGATCGGATTGACTCCGGATGGAATGGGGACGGTTTCGTAGACATGGTTGGTGTTTAAGCTGAGGAGTTCCTCCTCAACAGCGGATCTCCACTGGTCTGCGTTAGGACCTGCATACGCTTCCTTGATAGTGTTAGGAAGGTGTTCTCCCTGGGTTGCATCAGCGGCTCCTGCAAAGATATGCTCCTGGAGCCTTTCCTGAGAGGCGTAGAATGCTCCTGGAATGTCCAAATCTGGATCCGGAGCTTCCGCGTTTTCGGAAAGTACTTCCGCAGGGGGTTCCAGTTGTTCCTGTTGGACATCCTGGCGTTCAGCTCGACGTGCAGCTTCCTCATCAAGGGTGCGCTGGTAGTCTCGATTCCGGTTTGCTGTTTGACGGTTCCGATTGCTCCGTCGAACTCCTGCTACGACTTGTGCAGGAGGTCGTTCCGGAGATGGACTTCGAACTGGAGCAGCAGGGGCAGGAACAGGAATAGGAACGGGAATGGGAGCAGGACGAGGGGCAGGAGCAGGAGCAGGAGCAGGAGGTTCCGGACCTATGTGGAGTTGACCCAAGCGGTCGACGAGATCCTCGACGGAATGATCTGGAGGTATGAGATCGTCTCCCACTGGTCCTGGAAGGGCTGGAGGTACAGGAATGTTGTCCTCCTCGGATTCCTCAGGTTCCGGCTGATGGAGACGCTGAGGAACAAGTCCCTCCCACTGACCCTCAGCAGGGAGATTTCTCCAAGGTGCGGAGTCCGCTTCAGAGATGGTTCCGGACTCATTGAAGGTGACATGTCGACTGGAGATGATGGTACGGCGTTCGATATCGAGGAGCTTGTATGCCTGTTGCCCATAGGTATATCCAAGCATGATACATTTCCGTCCATGGCTCCGGAACTTTCCTCCACGCAAATCCTTCGGAATGTGAGCATAGGCAGAACATCCAAAAGGACGGAAGAGGGTCGGATCGACTTTCCGTTTGAAAAGGGTCTGGTAGGGATTCGCTCCTTGGAGCGCGGACGTTGGACTCCTGGATGTAACATAGGCTGCAGTGGCCATAGCGTCAGCCCAGAAGGATTTAGGAAGTTTGGACTCCTCGAGCATGGTATTGGCGAGCGAGGATAGAGTTTGGTTCATCCGTTCCGCGAGTCCGTTTTGCTCTGGAGTATAAGGAGCAGACATCTCCTGAAGGGTTCCATCTTTCCGGAGTTGGTTCCGGAAGTCCTGTCCGGTGTACTCGCCACCCCCATCGCTCCTAAGGAACTGGACATGCGCCTCAGACAACTCCTCCTGTTCGACCTCAGCCTTGAAGAAGGCCTTGACGTCTACCTTCCACTGGTTGTATGTGGCTAGGACATCGCTCTTCTTCTTCAGGAAGTAGATCCAAGGGAAACGGGAGAAGTCGTCGACGATTAGGAGCCAGAACCGGAATCCTTCCCTGGACTGTGGAGTTATAGGACCTCCGACATCCGTGTGGACCACTTGGAGTGCATGCGTAGCTCGGGGTCTTTCCAGTAGCTCGAACGGAAGCTTCTTCATCTTTCCAAGGACGCAGGACTCACAGAATTCCGGAGTTCCAGAAAGCGTGTCAATCCCTTGGAGTTGACCATGCCTGATCATATGCTGAATCCGTGGGATGGAGATGTGTCCCATGCGTCGATGGAGGAGGTTGATATCCACAGTGGCATGCGCAGCCTCCGGAGTGAGCATCGGAGTGGCTTCCGCGTGGTACAAACCCTCCTTGTGTGTTCCAACGATGATGGGAACAGGCCCCTTCCGGATGTGGCAGATGGAGGAGTTCGCAGGAAAGAGGGTGGATAGTCCAGCATTGGACAGGCGATGGACGGAGATGAGAGAAATCCGGAAGTCTGGAATGAGGAGGACATTGCTTAGGATGACCTCAAACGTCTTCCCTTTGACAGTGGAGCGAAGTGGAACGGATCCAATTCCGATCGCGGAAACGGTGGAGTTGTCTCCGAATGACACGGGACGTGGTGGATGGAGTGGATGGTACGTGCGGAACCAGGAACGGTGTGGAACCATGTGGGATGTTGCTCCGGAGTCGATGAGGAGTGAGAAGTCAGCCAGCTTGGGTTCAGACGACAGATAGGCGTGAACACGTTGGATTAGAGACTCAGATACACTCTCCTTAGCTATGTTTGCACTTTCCGGAGGTCTGGAACTTTGGTCTGGACGCTCTTCCGTCGCATTAGCCTTTTCCCTTTCCTTTCCCTTTCCCTTTCCTTTCTGTCCAGGTCCTCCGCCTTCGCGAAGCCTCTTGACCCACTTCTTGTAAGCGAAGCAGTTGGACGAGTCATGTCCATTGGACTGATGGTGCTCACACCAGGCGGAGGAGTTTCCAGGAACTCTTCCGGACACTTTGAGGGCGGAATCAGAAGTTCCGGACGGATTGAGACGGGATTCCTCAGATAGAACACGAAGTTCGATGGTGTCGAACGTGAGTTTGTCTTTCTCAACGGTGTTGATGATGGAGGATGTGAACATGGTCCAATCCGGAGTTTTGGGAAGGGAGTTGAGGAGTGTGAAGGCAAGGAGTTGTGGATCGATGGTGTATTGCATCCCGAGGAGTTGGCGTTGGATGGTCCGAATGGAAGCGACGTGCTCAGAGATGGCAGAGGTGCCGTTCCAGGCGGTGGAGAAGAGACTGCGGAATGAATGGAAAGCGTCGGAAACGCTAGGAGTTGCATAGAGCTCCAGGAGTTTATCCCAGAGTTCCTGAGCAGTCAGGATGTTCTCCGTTTGCATCAGGATAACGTCATCCAGGTGGGTTTGGATGATTCCGTGCGCTTTCTCATCTCGTTCCCTCCACTTCCGGATCTCCTCTGCCGTTGGACCAGTGGTAGAAGGGGTGGTGGTCGTAGCAGGAGTAGGAGTGTTTCCGGATGCGGAAGTGGACGGAGCAACTGCGGGAGTGGCTGTGCTAGAGGTTCCGGAAACTACGGATAGCGAGGGATCCGGATCCGTTCCTAGTACAACGCCTAGAACCTTTTCGCTTCTGAGGAGGACGGTGATGCGAAGACGCCAGGTGGTGAAGTTTCTGGGTCCCATCAAGCGAGGGACTGTGGAAGTCCGGGTGGTAGTATCCGATGTCATGATTATGACAGGTGACAGATGACAGGTGACAAGACAGTTTGATCGACAGGTGACAGGAGATGGTTCCTATGTCGGAGTGATCTGAGGATGTCTAGAACGGTCCGGAAACGGGCCGGAAGGGCGCGGGAAAATTGCGCGAAAGTGGATAGAGTCAAGGGACTCGGAGTCGTTGGGCAAGAGGACCGTTTGCTGCTAGTGGGCGCTAGCCAGGGCTCATAACCTGTGAAAACTAAACGAACTCAGCCGATGCCTAAGAGAGGCGGAAACGACTATATTCACCTAAACGAACTAGGTACAACTCAAATAAGTAAAGGAACTAAGTAAAGAAAGTAAATACTCACCTCAGCCGATGCCTAAGAGAGGCGGAAACGACTGAGGCGCTCTGGAAGTGAGACGAGGAGTTTAAGTAAATGGGTGGAGATGTGCTCGGAACGATCCGACGTGATTCCGGTCCGGAATGACCGATTCCGGGTGCAAAAGGATCAAGGAATGTCAAGGACTTGACATGGATAAGAATAGAAAGGGTGAATGGTGAACAGAGATGTCACGAAAGGGAATAGACAAGTGAATGACATATAGGAGAACATACGAATGTAAAAGGGATCCGTTCCAACGAATCCGGAGATGTTTCCGTGCGTTCCGGGCATCGGAAACGTCGGATTAAACACGGAATGCATCCGGAAGTATCTGGTTCCGGATAGGGGCTATCCGGAAGCGGAAAGGAGCGGATAGGCACAGATTGGACTATATTTTGACAAGAGAGAGGGGGATCGTATTGAGTAGAGGAAGCATGCTGATATGGCACTGGGAGAGGGTTATTGCCACGTAAAACTTCATATGGCGAGGGAGGAAGATCAGGAAAAACTCTGTATGGCACGGAGGAAGGCAGATTGTATTGAGTAGGGTGGGGCCTAATCGAGAATTCCGATGAGTTGCCAGAGGAAGGGAAGGATGACGAAGGGGTGCGGAGATTGAGATGAGATGGACCTGCACCCGCAGTATTGACGGACTGCTGCAGGCGGTTGATCACGTCAGAATGACCAGCCTGAGGATGTGTGGCAGGTTGGGCGGGTGGCTTTTGTGATTTCCCCTTGCCTTTCCCTCGTGCTTTCTTCGGGTGGTCAAAAACTGGCTGCTCCGCAAGCGACATATCATCACAGCCCTCTGTCCCATCAGCCGCTTTCTCGCTTCTCTTCTTTGAGCGTAACTGACATGCTGCCTGCAAGCGTAATGAGGCATGATCCGAAATGAGTAGGGCATAAATCTGGTCATAGAGCACGTGTGGGACAACGGCCTTGATCCATTGATAGTTGTGCAACGAGGAGGTGTTTACCAGATACACGTTAGTAGGGGTATGATCAAGAAGATCTATTGTCCGTGACGTGAGCAAGCGTTCTTGTTTCTGGTTTACAGGCCGCGTAGAAGTACAGCATGCCGTCATGCAGTCATGCTGAATGTTGACCGCACAGATGACGTCCTGTTGGAAAACATGAGGCCACTGTATCGTAACAATACCTTGGAACTCGAGGTGACTTACCAGAGGAGGAACAACGACTGTTTGTTCCTGCATAGGATACTTGATACAGGGAACACGCTGAAACGACTCAACTCAACTAAGAGCTAAGACTCACACTAAACAATAGCGAGCCGATGAACTTGGCTGAGGTTCGATGAGGAAACTCCAGGAGAACAAGACTGGGGAGTCCAGTGCTTGTCGACCCGGGTTTATATACTATTGTCAATGTTTGTACATGCTGTGGCTAAACCTTATCATAGGTGACTGGGTATGACTCATACTGATTACTAGCCAATGGCGTAACTAGCTCTACTGCGGAATGAGTAAGCGTGAGTCATATGATGAGTAATGCTGACTGATGCTGACGAGTGAGCGGTGAGTCATCAGTTAGTAAGCGAAGGTCTAGACCTAGCTTATGTAAGTAAGTCACGTGATGCGATAAGATAAGATAACAAAAGAGAAAGTGAAACGACTAAGTCCACGAAACGAAGAGAAACCTAGTAAGCGTAATGGAATGTAGGGATGATTAGGATAAGGAATGGAGCGTTCGTAACACTACCCCCTCTCTATGGATCGTATTCCTAGACGATCAGACTTCGAACTTAACTTAACTGGAGCGAAATGGCAGCCGGTGAAAAATTATGCTACAGTTACGTCAGGTTACAGTTTTGTCACTTCCAAAATTTTCCAAAACTGTACACAAACTGGTTATAACTGGTTATAAATAATAACCTATATATGGTCATCTACCACTATTTTTCCTGATTTTTTACAAATTTTTCTGACCTTATTTGACTTTGTGTCTGAATATTGAAGTAAATTGATGAAATGACTGATTGAGACACACTCAACTCAAATACACATGTTAATTTGCACTGCTGAGATTACATATTTGCTTGTATTTTACTTAACTTGACCTCCATTCCAATGCTATATCCACCAAAACATATGATAATCATGGTAATATCATAAAATGAGCATATCTTCTCAAGGACTGAACCAAATCACATGATCCAGGGGTCATTTTAAAGCTAAGAATCAGGGCTTTCTAATGTCTGTCCAGTTATTACAAAAAACCGGTCACAAACCGGACCATAACTGATATGACAGTTATGTAGAGTTTCAGTTCAGTTAAACTGATTTTGCAGAAATTGATAACCAGTTACAGTTACAGTTTTGTCAAAAGAGGTACAAAAACTTAACTTAACTGGACTTTTAAACACTAGATGAATATGAGGTGGATTACATCGTTGATTCTCGTTTACAGGGAAAAACCCTGAAATACCTCGTGCACTGGAAAGGCTATGCGGAATCTGATCGGACATGGGAACCGAGATCTAATCTCAAGAATGCACAGGATGCAATAAGGGAATTCAACAAGATACATCCGTCCGCTCCATGATTACTCCGCATGACTCAGAGTCTATTCGAGTCACTATTCCAGCCGTATGACAATTTAACGAGTCAGGTGGATGATGGACAAATCAATTGGTTGAATACCGTGCCGGATACCGAAAAGGTATAAGAGACTGATGTTTGATGGTCTTCACTCTCACGGTTTCTCTTCCACAAACCACCATCATCACCAATGGATCTCAACGACGTCTACGCTTGGGAGAGTGTCCTCCGCGACATCTTCATTCAAAACTTCACTAGGGATCGAGGCAACTTCGTCCTCTCCCTCCTCTTTGTACTTTTCATCATCTGCAACGGTTGGATTCTCCGCATGCTCATCCCCTCCCTCCTCGCCTTCATCGCCATCGTCGTCATCACCATCGCCATTCAGTATCTCATGTTCGCTCAGATGATCGTGACCAGACGGTCCACGTCTATCGAGATTAACTGGGACTGGACGACAAGGTGGATGAAGCTTGTCGTATGGCACCCGGATCTGAGCAAGTGGGACAACGTGATAGAAGGACAGCCAGAGAATCCTGATCAGCAGGAATGGCCTACAAACTGGCCTGATCTCGCTGAGGCTCCTATTCCCGACCCTGCACTCGTAGGTGCTCCCCACCCTATTCCTGTCGATGAAAACGATGGTAACCCATTCGAACCACCAGTAACCTGGACAAACAACAACCTTCAGGTTGCCGTAGCTCCGCCAGCAAATGGAGTACTGTGGATGAATCAAGGGCCACTCATCGAAGTCTGATCGTCTAGGAATACGATCCATAGAGAGGGGGTAGTGTTACGAACGCTCCATTCCTTATCCTAATCATCCCTACATTCCATTACGCTTACTAGGTTTCTCTTCGTTTCGTAGACTTAGTCGTTTCACTTTCTCTTCTGTTATCTTATCTTATCGCATCACGTGACTTACTTACATAAGCTAGGTCTAGACCTTCACTTACTAACTGATGACTCACCGCTCACTCGTCAGCATCAGTCAGCATTACTCATCATATGACTCATGCTTACTCATTCCGCAGTAGAGCTAGTTACGCCATTGGCTAGTAGTCAGTATGAGTCATACCCAGTCACCTACGATAAGGTTTAGCCACAACATGTACAAACATTGACAATAGTATATAAACCCGGGTCGACAAGCACTGGACTCCCCAGTCTTGTTCTCCTGGAGTTTCCTCATCGAACCTCAGCCAAGTACATCGGCTCGCTATTGTCTAGTGTGAGTCTTAGCTCTTAGTTGAGTTGAGTCGTTTCACTGGGGAGCTTGATGACCATGCCGGTGTTGGTCGGTGAAGAGGGCAAAGCCTTCGGGTTACGACGAAGTACGCGTGTAGCGGCAAAAGCGGTGGCAAAGCCCATTGACGCTGCAACAGTGCCAACGCCGAAGCGAACCACAAAACTGTCTGTGCGGGAGCCCCCAGTCATGGACCCACCTATGAGGGTGGCGCCGGTAATTAAACGGGCGAAGAGGGGCCCAGTGCCCCCGCTGAAACGGAGAGAGCTGAGACCAGCGCCGAGTTCGCCAGGAGAATGTGTAATCAGTTCGTTCTGCACGGCCCACACGAACGAACGGAGGGGGGAGTAGTGGACAAAACACCTGCTCCTACCCAGAATGTTCCATCAGAAGGAGTGGACGAGGCCGTTGACATACCGCTTAAGTTCCTTGACCAGGACAACGTCCTAGGAAAGATGAAGGGACGCTACAGCGAGGACACTTTCTTCCGTGTCATCATTGAGGATCCTATTCAGTACCGTAACTTCGACCATCGCGATGGATACGTTAGCCTTCGGACAGGAGGGCGAACCGTGGTGTGCGTACCTGACGTCACCGTTGATGGACGAAAGGCCCGGGAGCTCTTAATCTCCCAGGCACATTCTGTCTTGGCCCATCTAGGCACCGCTCGAACGCTCGCTTACCTTCGAGACTCTGTCTGGTGGAAAGATATGGTCAGGGATGTGCAACGATACTGTGAAACATGTCAGACATGTTAGCGAAGTAAACCATCAAACCAGAAGCCTTATGGACTGCTGAACCCGCTCGCGATCCCAACGCGACCTTGGGAATCGATTGGTATCGATTTCGTCGGACCGCTTCCATTATCGAAAAATAGAGATGGCGAGTTTGACTCCATCACTGTGGTAATCGATCTCTTGACAGGCATGGTTCATATCGTGCCTAGCCGAATCAACTACTCGGCCCGGGAAGTTGCCGAACTTGTGTTTGCCGAAATCTACAAGCATCATGGCCTGCCAACCAATATTGTCAGCGATCGGGATGTTCTGTTCACCAGCACTTTCTGGACTCACTTGAGTAAGCTAGTTGGAACGACGGCCCGGATGTCGAGCGTAGTGTTTAAAAGTCCAGTTAAGTTAAGTTTTTATACCTCTTTTGACAAAACTGTAACTGTAACTGGTTATCAATTTCGGCAAAATCAGTTTAACTGAACTGAAACTCTACATAACTGTCATATCAGTTATGGTCCAGTTTGTGACCGGTTTGTGACCGGTTTTTTGTAATAACTGGACAAAAATTAGAAAGCCCTGATTCTTAGCTTTAAAATGACCCCTGGATCATGTGATTTGGTTCAGTCCTTGTGAAGATATGCTCATTTTATTATATTCCCATGATTGTCATATGTTTTGGTGGATATAGCATTGGAAGGGAGGTCAAGTTAAGTAAAATACAAGCAAATATGTAATCTCAGCAGTGCAAATTAACATGTGTATTTGAGTTGAGTGTGTCTCAATCAGTCATTTCATCAATTTACTTCAATATTCAGAAAGAAAGTCAAATAAGGTCGGAAAAATTTGTAAAAAATCAGGAAAAATAGTAGTAGATGACCATATATAGGTTATTATTTATAACCAGTTATAACCAGTTTGTGTACAGTTTTGTAAAATTTTGGAAGTGACAAAACTGTAACTGAAACTGGACGTAACCAGTTACAATTTTTCACCCGGTTTCAGTTATATTTCGCTCCAGTTAAGTTAAGTTTCGGTTTTTTTCCAGTTATGTAACTGGACTTTTAAACACTAGTCGAGCGCGTACCACCCACAGTCAGACGGATCCACTGAGAGAGCCAACCGCACGGTTGGTCAGATGCTCCGCGCCTGTATCGGACCCACACAGCGGGATTGGGTAAGCCGTCTGCCCACTATCGAGTTCGTGATTAACATCGCACGATCTGAATCGACTGGGTACTCACCCTTCTTCCTGAACACGGGGCGTCAACCAAGGACGTTCGTATGGAACGACGCCGTGGCCACCGAATACCCGAGTGTGCGCGCGTTTGCTCAACGCATGAAACAGGCTGTAATGTCAGCACATGACGCCATACTCGAGGCTCGGGTGAAACAAACCTGAAATGCTAATAAGAAGCGACAATCGAGCCCCTTTCAATCGGGAGATCTCGCATATGTCTCGACAAAGAACCTGTCGCTGCCTAAGGGACTAGCCCGCAAACTAATCCCGAAGTATATTGGTCCCTATAAGATTATTGAAGACTTCAAGAACAACTCATTTAGGTTAGACTTACCTGCGAGAATGAAACAGCGAGGAATTCATCCCGTGTTCCACTCATCTTTGTTGAGAATTCACGATCCAAGTGATGATCGACTGTTCCCGGGGAGACTCGAGGATCAAGTTGCCGACTTTGGTGAAATGGGACCAGAATGGGCTATCGAGCGCATAGTGACGCACGAGGGAACGGGCGTCGACGCCTTGTTCCAGGTAAAATGGACCTCGGGGGACGAAACCTGGCTGCCACTATATCAAATTGAGACATTAGACTGTTTAGCCACATATCTGGAACTCCTCGAGGTGAAACGGATCGAGGACTTACCACGGGGCTCTGGCCGCCCGCCGACGGACGATCCGCAGGTATATAATGGGGCATGTCGATTCCACTCCAACCCCCATCGTGCCACCCCGTGCGACTCGAAACCTACTACCTTTCCAATGGCTCGCCCTAATCCTCGTCTGCGTGGACATACGTATCCCGCTCAGACCACTCCTCGACACCGCTTGAGGCACTTTACCCGAGTGGGAGAGGACTTCGTCGTCTATGACGATGCCTTCACCAGCTCAAAGGTATACGTCACTAAAGATCAGCTGATAAAATGCTTGGAACACAGCGCTGTGATCCGAAACCGCGCGCGCTCCCAGCCCCTTCCCGTCGAGCCTCTGGGCTACCTTACCATCGCCCTAGCGTTCAATGACGAGGACCACCCCATCTATCGCTTCTCCACAACCGATCATAGTGGGCGTAGCCTGTTCAGCGAGGACTACGGAGAGCCGACGCCGTCCGTATTCTGGGATCGGATCCCCGACGCATCGTCGACGACTCGCGAACAACGCATGGTGAACGACCTTGGTAACCACTTCACTATGCAACAGATCCGCTGGGACCGACAGAGGCTCCAGCGAGAAGAAGCGAAGGCGGAACAAAGGGCGATGAAAGCGAGAGGATGGGAGTTGGGTAATGAGAGGGGAGAAAGGACACCTGGAGGCGGTCAGAGACGACGAGGTCGTGGTGGACGAAACCACAGGAGAGAGGCCGAAGAAGACCCACCGCGACGAGAGGCGAATGGGAGAAGCTACCGAGTACGATGATGGAGACTGGGACATGGCGATTGATGAGTACGAGGGCGAAGACGACTCGGCGAGGACCATTAGCCCTGGCCGTGTGAGCACCTCGCACCAGCCATCTGCTTCGAGGACCAACAATTCCATTAGTAAAGGCAGCCGGCCGGCTACTTCGACTCAGTCGGCGAACAACCTCACCTCGGCAATTACCGCCGGCTCTACCCAAACCTTCGACATTGCCCCTCATACTCCATCTATCCACTCTTCAATGTCGCATGACACTCTGTCTGAGTTCGGCGATTTAGCCCAGTTCCTCAGTGGAGCTCCTGAGCCCACTATCCTACCTCCACCTGTACCTGGTGATTCCTTCATCGAAGAGGCGCCGCTGGTCACAGCCGAAAATCTCGGATTAGACACGACCGAGAGTACTGTTGGCCACGACGCCCCAGCTACCGGCACAGATGACGCCGTTGATGTTGGATCGTTCGAGCTCGTCGACTTCGGCACGGAAGGACTGGCCCAAAATGGAGGAACAGGAGACATCGATATCGCTATCAACTGAGCGAGCTAGGGAGCTCGCTGGAGGGGGGGATGTAACGGTTGGGAGTCACGCGGCCGCCCGAGTCTTAGCTGTCAGCTTACGAGGTCTTATCTTACTCATCACATCTACTCGTCGTATATAAGGACCCGCCTGTAACTTCTTCTCCTCAGTCAATCCAGTGGGACTTACACCTGTCTGTTCTCTTGTTTGATTCTTCGTGGGACTTCATTACTGCTTCGGTAGTCTGAGGTTACAGCCCGTATGTCTTGTAAGTGAGGTTCCCCCGGAGAATCCCGGGGTCAGCTCGGTTACTGCAAATGGCAACGTGTCAGTGCGTCCCGCCGACTGCGACGCGTTGTTGAGCGTCGCGCGAGGACGCTTGCTTGCTTGCGTAATAGACTGGGCGACCGTCCATGTTCGGGTCGTGCAAGTGAATCGATCGAACGCATCGCGAAACGTCTGAGTGATCAAACAATTTGAACCAGCAGGAGCTGATAGATCAGCATTCCCCGATGCCTTCATCAAAAGAAATCAGCAGAACTCAATTTACAGCGAGGCCAAAACAAAAACTTACGATCCCATTTGCCCACACTTTTAGACGCATTGGATTGAGCTCAAAATAGCTACCCGTTGTCGCGTTTTTCCAGACTCGCTTGCCTTCGAATGCTGGAATCTTTCCTACCTGGATATTCGTTCTCTAACGCAACCATTGCAGTACTCCGTTTTTTAGCCATCTCGTCCTTACAAGGGTTTCTGAGAATACAATACACAATATTGGTTTGTTCACACTTACGATAAGTTCCTTTGTAGTCTTCTCATTGCGTTCTTCATCGAAGTCAAACGGGTGATCAACATGATCAGAGTGTCCAGTATCCCAATCCTACACAACAGACATTAGGGATCATTCACGATCATCGGAAACTTACATTTTCGTCCTTTGCGGGTTTGGGTAAATGTAACCATACAACTACATTTTCCGTCACCCGCTTTTTCGTGATTGCATCAATAAGCGCCTCGAAACCTGCATCATCGGCAATCTTCTTCCATGGTGCTGCCCGAGCTTCCTTGTCGAACTTCCACTCGAACCTCGTCACAGGTAACAGTGCTTTGCGGCAGGGAAGGGTTTCAGCAACCTGGGATTGAAACTCGGCGAAAGAACGGGAAGTATCAAACTTGAAGGGTCCCTTCGTAATGGATGTGGTTGTCGTGGTCGTTTTCGCAGCCTTTCCTGATCGTTTTGGCTCGGTTGTTGTCACGGTCGACCAGACCTGTAGATAGACAGTGAATACACGTGCATTTCCGTCCTTTGATGTTTCTTTTGGCTTGGGGACCGAGTTTCGGCTAGTCTTCTTCGATGGTAACTTGATCGGAGGGGGCGTGTCGGATAGGTCATCGTCGAAATCATCGTTCATAGCTCGTTTTCGCTTGCGGCCATTGAACGACTTGGGTGTCGAATGGACAAATTCGAAAGAGTCGGACAGACCTGGATTCAAACAATCGGATGAGTCAAATGTCAAGCAGTCCGTAAAATCTCACTGAGATTGCTGTTCCCACTGACGCCAACAAGCTCGATGTCCGAGTCCGAACCTCCAAGTCCAAGCTTGACTTTGAGCTTCTAGGTGTTCGAGAAGTTGAGTATATGCACCTCCAAAGTTCACTTACCTTTTCCTCAGCTCTACCCGTGATGACCGGGGACTGTGGCAGCTCCCGAGATCGGCCGGGAGCACTTTCGTTCGAAGCCTGAGTCGTCTTGGCAGCATGGGTACTAGTAGGGCCATGTGCATCATTTTGTCTCCTACCAAGAGCAGGTAGCTTGATTTTGAGTACGTATGGTGCACTTCCTGTGTCATTCAACCCAGTCGGCTGTTTCTTTTTGTTGGCCATGGTGTAGAGTAGTGCGTACTGTACAACCACATCTCGTTGTCGCGACATTCAATGTAGCCCTTCGACGCGGTAGTACAGAATTTCCTTTTTCGGTCACGCGCCGAAACAAAAAAAAAATCCGGATTGCCATTACATTCGCAAACCGCTGTAATGAAGTCTTTGGTCCTCGAGGTCGCAGGCTGAGTCGCTTCGCCTGCCCGACAGGGCGTGTTCGGCGTCTTGGTCTCAGCGAAGAGCTCGGCGATGTGGTAGTCGTCCACCTCCATGTTCCAATCGACATCGTCGATGCGTTGTCCGCTGGAGCTGCCCTTCTGTTCATCGGCCATAAGTTCCTTCCTGTTTCGGCCTCCTCTTCCTCTTCTCTGTTGACTCCCACTAGTTTTCTTCGATCGTCCTCCTTCCCCAGCTTCCCATCCTATCGCCTTCCTGGCCCGCTGCTTAACCTTCTCAGCGTCGCGCTGTTCGCGCTGGCGATCCCATTTCAACTGCTGATTAACGAAGTGCCGTCCCAGGGCGTCGAGAGTACGACGCTCACTAGTGTCCGCGCTCGCTTCGGGAACCTGATCCCAGAACGCAGAAGGGTGAGGCTCTCCTTTTCCGCGGAAGTGACGATGACCGTCGGCGTCGATCGTAGAGAATCGATACGCGGGGTGACCCTCAGCGTTGAAGGCATGGGAAATATTGAGGTAGCCTAGCGGCTCGACAGGAAAGAGATCGGCTGGGTTACGGTTGCGGATCGCAGCGCTGTGCTGGATGCATTTGAGCAACTGATCTTTGGTGATGTAGCGCTTCACGCCGGCTATGTCGTCGTCCACGATGAAATCGTCTCCAACGGCAGTAAACCCTCGCAAGACATGCTTCGCGTGAGGGGACGACTGGTGAGTGTTGACACGACGAGACGAGAAGTGACGAGGCATGACAGGAGATGGTGGGCACGATGTGATTCGGTGGGGTTGGCAATGGATATAACATCCGGCATTATATACCTGCGGATCGTCGGCGGGCGGTCTGCCTGCCCCACGAGGGAGGTCCTCGATTTGTCTCACATCCATAAGATGTAAGTATTCGGATAAACAGTCCAAGTGCTCAATCTGATAGAGTGGCATCCAGGTTTCGTCGCCTGATGTCCACTTAACCTGGAACAAGGCGTCAACGCCTGTCCCTTCGTGTCTCAATATACGGTCAACCGTCCATTCAGGTCCAATCTCCCCGAAATCAGCAACTTGGTCATCTAGCCGTCCCGGAAACAATCGATCATCATTGGGTTCGTGAACTCGCAACAGGGACGAATGAAAAACGGGGTGAATTCTGCGCTGCTTCAATCGCGCCGGCAAGTCCACCTTGTAAGAGTTGTTGCGGAAGTCCTGAACGATTTTATAGGGGCCGATGTATTTCGGGATCAGCTTCCGAGCGTGGCCCTTCGGTAGTGACAGATTCTTTGTCGAGACGTAAGCGAGATCTCCCGATTGAAAGGGGCTGATCTGTCGTTTCTTATTAGCTTGTCTCGTTTGTTTCACTCTAGCCTCTAGAATAGCATCGTGAGCAGCCATGATAGCCTGCTTCATCCGTTGCGCGAACGCTCGCACGCTAGGGTACTCGGTAGTCGACGCATCATTCCAAACGAATGTCCTAGGCTGCCGCCCGGTGTTCAAGAAGAAAGGTGAGTATCCGGTCGATTCTGACCTAGCGATATTGATCGCGAACTCTATCGCAGGTATTCGGCTAACCCAATCTCGTTGATTAGGCGAAATGCAGGCTCGGAGCATGTGCCCGACCGTGCGATTAGCGTGCTCTGTAGATCCATCCGACTGGGGGTGATATGCACTCGACATTCGAGGGGCAGTCCCAACGAGCGAGCACAGGTGAGTCCAAAACGCGCTGGTAAACAGCACATCTCGATCACTAACTATGTTCTTAGGTAACCCGTGATGTTTGTATACCTCGGCGAAGACTAACTCGGCGATGTCTCGGGCCGAATAATTCACCCGGCTAGGTACCAAGTGAACCATCCCGCTCAACAGATCGATAATGACTGAGATAGAGTCAAACTCTCCGTCTCGGTTCTTTGACAGGGGCAACGGGCCCACGAAGTCAATCCCAATAGACTCCCAAGGTCGAGTAGGAATGGCTAGCGGGTTGAGCAACCCGTACGGCTTTTGATTGGATGGTTTGCTTCGCTTGCAGGTGGAGCACGTTTCGCAATAGCGCTGAACATCCCTCACCATATCTTTCCACCACAGTGAATCTCGAAGATACGCTAATGTCCTCGCGGTTCCGAGGTGAGCTAACAGTGAGTGTGCTTGGGAAATAATTAGCTCCCTAGCCTTCTGTCCATCAATAATGACGTCAGGGACACATATAACTACTCGTCCTCCAGTACGAAGGCGGAAGTATCCATCTCGTTCCTCGAAGTTACGAAACTGACTTGGTTCTTCGAGGATCATTCGAAAGAAAGAGTCCTCGCCGTAGCGGCCCTTTATCTTCCCCATGACGTCGTCCTTGTCCAGGAACGCCAAAGGTAAATCTGGTTCCGTCTCGTCCACGGAAAGACTGTCCTGCTGACGTTGAACAGAGGGGTGTCGTGTTTCATTGCCTAATGCTCCCCCCTCCGTTCGTTCCCGTGGCCCTCTGAGAACGAACTGATTCCGAACGCGGCGAGCGAACTCGGCGCTAGTCTCAGGCCTCCCTGTTTCCGCTGGTGCCACAGGCGTCCTGCGTCGCTCTATAGCTGGCCTCGAGCTGGTTAATTTTTTGCTTTGATCCAGTCTAAAACTGGCTGCTTCAGTAGGCTTTGACACGCCAGTAGCATCTCGTCGCTGCGCTGGCGAGGGTGCCTTCGCGGCTGCCTTCTCGTATGGTTTTGCAGTCTTTCCTGTTGCCTCCCGCCCGGCCGCTCCTTCCGGAGTTCCCGATCCTCTCGTTGCGACCCGGGCACTACGGCGCAGGCCATACCCCTTGGCCTCATCCCCGACCAGTAGGGGCATCGTCATCGCAATTGCCAGGCTAGTGCTGACGCCTTCCTCCGCTAGATGCACGTATTCCGACGAGGCACGCACCGTCCCTTTCGCATCATTCGAATACAACCGCGACAAGGCATCGGGTAGGATGTTCTCCACACCGGGCAGGTATTGGATCTCGAAATCAAATTCCCCAATTTTTTCTATCCACCTCGCCTGCCGGCCTGACAGGTTCTTTTGATTGTACAGATGGATCATCAGCAAATCATAAGTTAATTGTGCAGCACTGCACAGCCTCGCATGGCATGTTACACTTGTCACAGCCGTCACACAAAGGTCCCCCCTCGTGCAGTACTGCATACCAGACATTTTGCTGTGCGGTTTAGGTAAGCTGTGCGGCTCTGCGCAGGTCAACTGCCCTGTGCAACTCTATACAGCCCGAGCAATCCTGCATGAGTTTGTATGTCTGTAGTATGCTGGAAGTCCTATAGACTTGTGAGACTGTACTCTTGCCAGCCCACTGTGCACATTGTGTGCATTGTCGCACTTTGACTGTACAATACCCTGTATATCCTATACCCCTACATCTGTTGTCACACTGAGAAGATACGAAAACTGTATGTATTGCAAATCATGTCAAATGATATACTACTAGTACTCGTATTCGTCCGACCCAGAACCGCCATGATCATTCTCAACCTCGTCAACACACCCGCCCATCGTAGTCGTCCTACTCATCACCCTCGTACTCACCCTCGTACTCACCCTCATCCTCGTCCTCGTCCTCATCCTCACCCTCGTGCTCACCATACTCCACTCCAATATCCTCAACCTCACTGCCAGAATTATCGCGAGTGTCTTCATTACGGGGGGGTTTGTTACGATCAGAGAATTTATCGCGGAAGCGTTCGTCATCAGATGTATTGCGGAAGCGTTCGTTATCAGATGTGTGGCGGGAGCGTTCGTCATCAGAGGATGCGTTGTGGAGTTGCTCATCATGATCAGACCGTTCCCGGCTCGGGCGTTCACCAGCGGATCGACTACCACCACCATCACCACCTGACTCCAAATCCGAGTGCGAATCTGAGTCGGAGTCGGAGAGAACCATACCGAGCTCGCCAGCATTGTCAGCATTGTCTCCGAGGGCTTCTGTATAGCCCTCCCTGTTGCATGTATTAAAGGACCGTTAAGTTTATTTATTCATTACTTACATTCCTTCAGACGCCCACTCGGCAAGCATGCTGGCGAGACGAGGACCTTTGGTTGCATGGTTCGCCGTTAATCGAAGATGTGCTAAGAGCTGATTGTATGAGGCCTCGAGTGCCTTGGCGTTGATCGGGGGATTGGTATCTTTGCCATTGTTCTTATATACCGTAAGTACGAAGTGGACCTATAAAGCATAGTGAGTTGGTAGTGAAAGATGAAGTCATGAGTACTTACCATTGTTGCGACTAAGGCAAGTGCCTTCTGAGGGATCGTATGCTGGAATTCGGGAAACGAGCAGAGTGCCTTCTTACACTTGGTGGAATAGAAGATCTCGTGACACACTTGTTTTAAAACAATGTGTCCGAAGTGAGGGATCTTGCCCTAAAAATATGTCAGACCCTTGAATACGGCGCGAACTCAAACCTCTTACACGTTTGTCGGGATCTCCTGCCAGGTAGAGAGAATCGTGCAGGAGCTTTGTAGCCTTTGCTTTGACGGCATCGAGACGGGCCTCTCGATTGCTGGCAGAGGGTGGCGGGTGGAGCGAGTATCCCGGAAGAACGGCAACCTGGGTGGCTTTCTTGATTATGCTGCGGAACGAATTGACATCATCGTAAAGCTGAAGGTGGTTAGTATACGTCCTCGCCCTGCAATTTAAAGGCATACTAGCATTCCCATTTCCTGCTTTCTATGACTGTGTCCTAGAATATTTGTTAGTGTGAATGAAAGCGATCGTAAGAGATAATAACCTACCACTTTCGACTAGCGACGCAGTCCTCTCGAAACGAGTGATAACACTCAAGAGTACATCATAACACTGTCCTTCTTTCGCTGAGGCAATTTTTCTACTTGCCAGGAAAGGAGTTTCGATAAAAAGCTTGCGCCGCATTTCAGCCTTGGCAACCTCTAGTAGGTTCGACCACAGAGTAGGATAGAAACCGATTTGCCATGGCTTGGCTTCGATGGTACCCTTCGGATTCTTCGAATATCTTCCACGACGACCTTCGGCATTTTTCGACGTGGCTTTCTCTGCAGGGGGGATTGCATTAGCAGCTGCGTTGTTATTGTGCTGAGGGGGTGCCACATGATTGTTTTCGACTGCTGGGGCTTGATCCATGTTGGCGGCCGGGGCTGCATGCTCTTGTGCACGAGGGACTTCGAGACCCCCCGCACCAGGAACAGCATGACGGTCAGGGGGCCGATTCGCTCGGGGCGCAGGGGCTGCATGTTCCTGTGCATGAGGGACTTCAAAAGCATGTCCCGTACCAGATGCAGCAGCGTGGTTGCGTTGGACAGGAGCCTCGTGATTGCGTTGTCCAGCGGGCTCGTGGTTGGAAATCCGCTTTCGTTTCTCACCTCGGCCTATCTCGGGACGTATACCATCACGCACGTTCGACAGGTAGTCGGGGTTAGGGGACTTGTGACGACGATTAGTCAAGTGGTGGCGATCAAGTATGTCGTAGTCAGTGTTGGCCTAATCATTAGGTTGAGTGTCATTCGTGGAATCTCAAAATTACTTACCTGTTCGTCGCCCCGACGTACTGCACTTCGAGGTTGAATCCCGTCCTCATAAGCCCCGTGTGAATTGGAGCGGGAGAGTGGTGGTGAGGGGAGAGCGCGAACCCGCTGGTGCATGGCATTTGGAACATGCCGCTGCTGCTGCTTTGAAGCAATGGGTGGTGGCTGGTCACGATCATCCCCTTGATCTATACAACGTCAATAACTTGGAAAGAGGTGCACACTGTTACACACCAAAATCGAGTAAGTCGTCATCAACCTCCATCGGCTGATTACGATGCACTTTCTTTGGAGCGCGTTCGTGTGAAACACCATCACCGTCGATATCCATCCGGGAGTTTCCTCCGTTAGAGTTGGTACCGGACTTCTGCAAATCTGTTCGTTAGAGAAAAAACGATAGAGAAACTACGTACTGGTTTGTGTTTTCGAGTGGCCGTGGTCGTTCGTGCAGCATCTCTGCTTGAAGACTTGTCGGTGGGGCGATCCCTTTCGTATTCGTCTAAAGTTTCCATGCCGACAAACTTAGGAACCGCTTGATGAGCTTGAGGCTTCAAGCCGAAACGTCCTTGTGGACCTGAAGGGGCAATTCGCTGCGAATCTGACCTGAAAGGGTCGGATTCATTGTCGTCTACTGTCGTATCCTAGTCTTACAGTGTTAGTATATGCCGTGTATGGCCTACCGCACCGAGTACTGACCTTGCTTTTCTGTTTCTCTACCTTCTTTTTCTTCCTGGGAGGGCGTGGAGTAGGCGCTCCTTGATTGACAGGTTCCTCGTCGAGTAGATCCTTGGTTCGATCAGATGGACGCTGGACTTGTTCTATGGCGAGAGCAGCCTTCTGAAGTTGTGCAACATGGCCGCCCTTCCCAGCTGTCGAACGAGTGGGACGGCTGGGACGGGAAGGTTCAGGATTGGGCGCCGCCGCGGCTGCTTTGGAAAAGCGAGTCGCTTTAGCCATAGCGTGCGGGAGAATGAATGAGGATGGAAGTGAGAAGCACTTCAAGGACAAATAACAAGTACCCTACCTCTATGGCTGTACCTGAGGCTGCCAGTGGCCTCATTACATCTTTGCCCAGTGCCCGAGTACGTTGGGTGGCAATGAGTGCGTAGTCGGCTCGGTAGGATACGTCAAGAGACTGGTCCTCTCGCTTGTGCAATGTGGCTGGAGGACGGTGTGACCAACAGAATCAAACAATCCAACATCACTTTCGGGTTCATTGAATCAACGCATAAAGTGTAAGTGTATTTCTATAACAACTGGCGACCATGCAAGAGACTCTATTAGAGTATGATTGAGTAACTTATTGGCGAGAAGGTTGTTGTCATTGAATGACGAGGCATTGTACTTGTTCGTATAATTCTGATCTAAACAACCTCTTACAATCTACTTCTGCCACGATGTAAGGATGCTTATCAATGTCCTTCGGCACTCGCCAGTGCAACCGCAAATTCGGCAACCAAGCTTGCACGCTCCGGTGGAGCCAGAGCTCTTGCACGCCACGGTATCGGTAGGAATCTGGCATGCGCAGCTTCTTGTGTCGAGTTCTGTTGTTGTAGCTGGGCCTGAGTAGATTGAACGAGTTCTTCTAATGCCGCCATTTTCGATTCGAGTTGTGAGATCGTCGTGTGCGCGGCCGTGTGTTGTGCCTGGAGAGAGTTGTTGAACTCCACGGTGGTGTCTATCCGTCCGCTGGGCAGAGATAATTGATCTGTGAGTTCGTTGAGCGCCGCGGAAGCGACGTCGTGCGATTGGTGAAGCGGGGACAAGGACCGATGACGGTCCTTGGTAGGCGGAGACTCTTTGTCATCCTCGCCGGTATGGGCTCTGAAGATCGTGATGGTTCACTTGGTGGTGGTGGTTGAGGCGGACGAACAAGAGGTAGATTGGGAGGGAAATGAGGAAGGTTGGGTGGATCCTTGGCATTGAACAGGGCAGCATGCCCCGCACCATCTTGAAAAAGTCTTCCATAATATCCACGACTTTGGTCATTTGGAAGAAGATGAGAACCTGCGGTAAATATGTCATCAGTGGGCCGTTATATACATACGAGGCAGGGAAAGGTCTTACTCTGTGGCCCATAGAATAGAACTTGGGGAGTATGCGAGAGAGCAATTCAAGTTTACCGGATGAACGAACGAGTTTGTCATTGATAAGTCCGCTTGGGTTGACCATGCCCTTGACGCTCTCGAATAAGAAAGGGTGCTGACAGATCTTTCGAAGTTGCATGAGCTCGTTGCTTAAGCCTTTGACACCTCCAGATTTCCTATGACTAGAGGTAAATATCTGAGCGCCGACATCATCCGGGGGATGCGCACCCTTTCCCGTCTTTTCCGGAGGCGATCATCTTGTACTTTTTCATCTGCCTATGAAGCTGCGAATGCAAAGCGCTCATCGATGTCCTTCTCGACCTTGTTGGACAGTTCACTCTCGACATCCTTCTTCAATCGCCTTAAAAGGAACAGACGAAGGACCTTGTACAAACGATGGATAATCAGGAGAGGCTCTTCTTCGTTTAACTTGATCTTGTCCCAAGTAACGGAGTTCATTCGTCAAAGGATTTGACCGAGTTGAAGATCTTGGACAGGACAAAGTTGAACAAAGACCAGAGTTCGGGAAGGTTGTTTTGAAGAGGGGTATCCGTCAAGATGAGGCGGTAACGGGAGTGATAGTACTGCGTGAGCGTTTGCGCCTGCTTACTCTGCGTGTTCTTCATACGGTGACCCTCGTCTGACGACGGGAATTAATTCAAAAAATCTAGACAATGCTGGCATGTATGCTCACCGATGATCATGTGAAAGTAAGGGCCGTGCTGCTTCTTGACCTCAATCAGGAATGTGATGAGAGAGATGGTCTGAATTGTCTTTTCGAGACCCTGTATGCGAGGTGAGTAGCATATATGGACTGAAGAAGTAGGGACTTGCCATCTCGTCCGCCAAAAGCCCGTTGTGGTTGTTATTGTACAGGTTGACTATCCACTGCAACCCTTTGAGTTCGTAATTCTTGAGGGTACCACTAACAAGCAATGAAGGCTGTTGATGATCCTCTCCGATACCCGGTGAGCGACAGCGTAGTAATCCGCCCTGGTCTTATCTTCGGCTGTCTGGTGATACCTGATGAGTGGGGAGGGGTGGGGTGGAGGTGCGAGTGGGCGTGCGAGTGTGAGGGAGAGGGAGAGGGAGAGGGGACTTGGGAGGGAGAGGGAAAAGGAGAGTAGCAGTGGGAGTGGAAATGGGAGTGAAAATGGAAGTGGAAACAGAAGTGTGGAACTAGGGAGGCCGAGGCGGGGGCAAACGAGCATGAGAACGAGAGAGGGGACGCGGTTGAGGTATGTGGTGGCGTCGGAGGATGGGGAAGGGTCGGAGTATGATCCACCCGAGTCGAGTCGAGCGGCGATGTGGAAGAGGCAGTCGTTGGGTGTTGCTGGTGCGCGCGAGGACAGTGACGAGGGAGCATCAAACATAGCCTCATTTGGCGGAGTGCCTTCTGGCTTGAATTCTAATACACCATGTTCAGTTTGCTGCACAACGACGGCTTGAGCGAGGGAATCGAGATATGAATCGGTCTGGCGAAGAAGGTGTGTAATATGAGTATCCTTGGCGGTATCGATGAGTTTCATGTATGCCTCTTCATCGTCAGCCTTGAGCGCCTTCGAGATACGCTCGATACGTTTCTGTTCCTCCTTCTCGGTGTAAGCATGGAAGCTGACAACAGCTCAAAAGTCTTTGGAGGCGAGTTGCGAATAAAGATGGGTCCACATCAGCAGGGCGAGTAAGGTGAGTGAAAGGCAAACGGAAAGCATTGTACGGGTAGACACCCGAGCTGGTGTCGTCTTCAAGGAAGCGACCCTTTGGTAAATCGCCGGAAGAGATGTTCGGCAGTGAAGCCCCGGGTGCTTCTTCATCCTGTGCAGGAGTCTCGGTTGACGGACCCTGGGGAGGAGGGACAGGTGCAGCAGCAGGGGACGTGGGCGGGACGACACCCTTTTGCATCTTTACGGCTGCATCTACGGTTTTCGTCCCGACGTCACTGGATACTAGCATCTTGTCGAGGTCTGCAACGACAGAGTTCTGTGGTCTGATTGCCTGCTGCAGATGGTCTGGCACGGGTGCTCCTCGAGAGATAAGCTTGAATGCCATGATTTGTGCACGAAGGGCATTTATTTGATCGGGGGAGAAAGAGACGGGAGTAGAGGGAGGCAGAGGTGCACTTGGCACTGGGCCCGATGTGATGGATTGGGCGGGCGTCGGGACAATTCAAGGCGACGGTGACCGGAGTTGGTGGCGTCACCAGGCTCCCACCCCCGTTGATCTTGATGTCTCCGTTCGGAAATCGATCATGCTGTCGCATGGCAGTAAGTGAAGCCATGCCCGCACTAAACATGGCCTCTAAGGCCAGCTCCAACGTCCTTGTCTTGCTTTCCAATTCTTTTCCATCTCTTTGGCATCGATGTAGACCCATGACCCTTCTCGATTGTATGTCCAGGCATTGTCGAACATGAGTTTCTAGTCTTCTCTATATTGCATGACGCTCTTGTAAGCACCGGCATTGACACGTCCACGAATGGTAGAGATGGCGATGGGTTGGGTGATTAGTTGGGAATAGTTGGGGTAGTCCTACTAGTGAGATCAGTGAGCGCCGGGTCTGTCTGGAGCGGAAACTACAACGCACCCTCCTATCTGGAAGCTTGCAGAATAGTTCACAATATTTCTGTCTATCTGCATCCACGCATGCAAGGACCGCCTTCAGAACCTCAATGAAAGCCTTCTTCATCCGAGCTTTTATACCAGGAGGAACATCAGGCGCCTTTGTCTTGCGCCGTTTCTTAACCCAAACTATCTCCATGTCAGTACCCCCGCGCATCTCGACGTCTGAATATGTGTTCACCAAATCGAATCCGCCGTCACCCATCATCACATCCATGCTTTCGAGGTCATGAATTTGCTGCTGCTGCCATGGCTCGCCAACGATGTCTGTGTTTCGTGAAGTTGGTTGGGAAGATTGCTGAGAATGGATGCCGGCACAGATCCGGGCTCTGCGGGTTGTAACAGTTCACTTGGTGGTGGTGGTGGTGGAGGAGGCGGACGAACAGGGGTAGATTGGGAGGGAAATGAGGAAGGTGGGGTGGCTGTGTGTTGTCATCGATGGGAGGACGAGATATGAATCAGGAGACCTACTAGAGCGCCACTGAGCGTGTCGGTCGTTCGTCATCATCGTTGACGAATGCTCAGATCCAGTTCCCAACTTTTCCGGAGTTCGCCTTGTAGGCGGCTCAAAATGTGGTCGAAACTAAGTCCGCTTTTCCCCAGCGGTCGCATCCTGCAGCCCAAGAGCCTGTGATTGCAACGTCGATCGACGCTGAGAGGGCGTCATGGCCTGACCTTGGGCAAACGAGAGCTGGGAGGTGTTACTTGAGGTGGGTTGTCGCGCAGGGGCACCAGGGAGGCTTAGGTTATTGTGCATATGCTCTACACGAACGGTGACCTGGACATCTTCGGAAAATATACACATGACGCAGGCGGCGACCCCGTGGTGAATAGTCGTTCTGTTATCCTCGCCGATGATGTCGATACTGACTTCCTAAGGGTGAACGAGTATGGATGTTCGTGTGTGAGTGGATGCCACGATATCCTCATTTCTTGTAACTCGAACCGACTCGACGCCTTCCGGACTTGGATGTTCACTGTTGATGAAAGTGCCGTTAGAACTGTTGACATCGTTGGTGAATATCCACGAAAAGAAATGGTAGGAGCGATGATGCAGAGAGGACAATCGAATGAGAACTGGGAAGCGTGAGGAGGAAGTCCTCAACCGCGAGTACATCATATACGAACCAGTTCCTGAAGCCTTGTTCATGGCTTCTCCCGTCAATGAAGGTGTATGAATGCTGATGTGTGATTGGACATACCACAATATCCTTGTTTTTTAACTCGAAAGGCTCCGACTCGACGTCCACCGTTGATAGAGGTGCCATTGGAACTCTTGACATCTTTGATGACTATCTGTGTGAGATGAGAGCAGAAGGCGGTGGGATCGTTTTTATGGGCTGGCAGGAGAACACGCACGTCCCATGCTGTCTAGAATGGAGCTTTGAATCGATGTATCCATTTCGTGTCGTTGGATATTCAGGAGGGTAGGAATCCTTGGGCTGTCAGGTAGTAGGTATGCGACTGTTGACATTGATCGCATCAGATACGTGCGTCCTTAGAACCGCACATCACTTGGTGACCCTAGTGGATGTAGATTAGGTAACTGGCCGAACAAAGTGCTTCAAGCAACAAAATAAAACTGTATTGCATGTAGATGTATCACAAAACTCTGGAGATAGCGTAGAAGAAATCCTTGTCAAAGTATTTGTTCAGAAAATATGACGGTGAACCATGAATGCTATTCGAATGCGTAAGGCGGTTATCCGCTGTATGACCGAAGCGTGGAACAATGTGCGCGTAAGACCTCAGCTGGTCCAATGGGAAAACCTGTCCTAGGGCTTCACCCGATGCACGTTTCGCTCGCTTGAGTACATGTAAACCGGTAGCGGGTTCAGGCTCTTGGCCTACAATATCGAGCCTTTGCACATACACGAGGGCACGGCTTGACCAAACAGATCGAGTGCGTTTTGGGGAGGCAGGGCACATGATGAGGCGAACAAGAACGACAGAGTGTCCTAAATAATTGTCAGTTGAGAAGTGAATCTTTGTTTGAAATCACATACCGGATAATCCACAGAGTGGCCATTGCTGAGCTTGATCGACTTGTAGGATGGCGGCGTCATAGCGACCATGTTTCCAAGTTCGGTCGGATGGGTGAGCATTGACAGTGAATGTCTGCCCCAAGCTATCCGAAAAGTGATAGGACTTTTGCTGCAGGCGTACCTTGTGCCAGATTTGAAGTTCAGAGAAGGGGAGCACTGCGTCACGAGCGGACCGTCTCTGACCACTGAATGTATGGAATCCCCTCTGAGTTGGCTGCCTCTCGCGTTCTACGTAGTCAGCCAATGCACTACGGAGATCAGGAAGCTCAAACTCCTCAGCTACTTCATCGATGTGGCGGCGACGATGTGTTGCTTCAACATTGAGGTGGATTGCTGTCGAACCGCCAATGATAGTCCGAGGAGGTAAATTGTTGTCGGAAGTAGACTGGTGGGAGATCTTGAAAAAGTCGGTCTTTTGTCGCTTTGCAGACCAAAGGTCGACCAAGACATCAGCGGTGCTCGGGGAGTCACCCGTATTGTTGTCCTCGTTTTCGCTGTCAATGGTATCATCGACCGTAACATCCGGCGTGGAGTTTTCATCAGCACCCTGTGCTGCAGTTGTTTGAAGGCGTACTGAGATCCCAAATAAACGACGCTTCTCATCGCGATCAAGGGCGCGGCAGATCTGTGCATCGTAGTCATGGTTGTTGGTCATGGACGCAGGATCCTTGATGAGTTTGATGTGGGCGTGTTCGGTAGTGTCGGCAGACCACTGAAGTATGGAGCCAACTCGTGGGATGCTCGGAGCTACGTGATGCATTAGCTCCAGCTTCGGAATCTTGAAGTGATCCAGGACTGCTTTGCCCCGACGAAGGCCAGCATCGAGGATGGCCTGCTTGTGATCGTGAAACTCGGATAGGGCAGCCTGAACCCTACCCTGAGTGTGTGAGGTGATGGAGGGAGCTTGAGCAAGGTACCTGAACTCCATGAGGGCACGGATTGCGGTAACGACATTTTGAGGAGCACGACCAGCAATGACAGCCACAAGGTATCGCTGCACATCCCGTTGAGCCCTTCCACCCACTTGCTTAAGTTTGGTGATTCCCTTGTTGAAGTGACGAAGACCGGTAATTTTAGGAAGAATGGAGAAACGGAAATCGAGTTCCTCGTCACTGAGAGCGATCCGACACCAAGAGACATCATGATCCCAACACTGGCGGTGCCAGTGGTGCAGGGCTTCTGGCGTAAGGAACCGATTAGGCGTTGCGAACGGCCAATCTCGCCAAAAAGGACGCGAAACGCCGCTGAGGCGAAACGGTTCACATGCAACGAAGTACTCTTCGATGTCTGAGTCGAGATGTGCGATGCTTGCAAGTTGGCGTTTGGTCAGAGCGGCTGTGCGCGGTGGGTGTTGGAGTTCGTCTCCAAAGTCAGCCGACGAAGCGGTCGTCACTGGAGAAGTCTTGCCTCGAACACAGGCGAGCATGCAGGCCTCGGGCGTATCAACAATGTAAGACACGAGTGGTGTGAAGCAATAGCGAAGGTTTCCGAGGGGATCTGGCATGGTGTATCCGTAAGCCATTGCTGTTTTGAGCGGCTGAAGGATGATATCTAGGCAGTAGTGGAAAAGACGCTCGGTGAGGAGCGTGCGCATTCGAGAAGATGGATGGATAAACTCCGGGATCGGCATTAGTGCGAGGAGAAGGAACCCATTTGTGTTTCCCTTGTTCCTTATATCCATCTTAATATTTGCGAGGCTGATCAGTAGTGGATGTGCGCATTTTCCTCCGCAAAAGTCCGTGATGTGGGTTTTATCCGATGACAGGATGATGCCGCATAACGTACCCCCGACGGGGATTTCTTTCTGCGGTAATTAATCAGGTCGTTGAAATTTTCAGGAGTCTCGATACTCACCTGTAGCTCCCAAGCCCCATCACTGCTCATCCATTCAGTGTAGACCCTGACATCGCGAGCGGCGGAAGTAAATTGTCGAAATGGCGTGAAGTTCATCTTGTCCGCAAAAAAAGGGTGGTTGAACAAAAGCTCGGTACATTCGAGGGCGTCGCGATAATACAATACCACGGGCTCTTTTGTTGGGTAGTCGAGTGAAATGATTCTAGAATTCCAACGTGGTCCTGAGGGTAGCATTTCGATACGAGCACGTAATTCCCGTGCCGTTCGAAATGAGAGGGGTAAATCCTTCGTCTGCTCGATCATAAGTAAGGAAAGCTGGTGTAAAAAAATCTAACTCCACGCACCACGTCCATTGACAAACATTCGTCGATAAGAGCCATACTAAGACCTGATTTTGAAAGAAAGTCCCCCTCATTCCAATCCTTGGAAGATGCGAACGGGTAATAGGGATTGGATTGTCGTCGTGCCGAGTATTCGTCCCGATTGAGTCGCGAGAGGAAGGTTTCGCCGGCCCCATACGTCGCTGATGCACCCTCGAAATACTCCAGGACCGACGAATTAGAGTCGTGCACCTCTGGGAAATATGGTTCATCCTCCATTGGGTCAGCGTCGTCCACTGGGAAATCACCCTCTGGCTCATGAGCTGCCAAGTCCGGTGGGGGATCTAGAAGGTCAAGTTGCGGAACCAGATCCGGGGAAGGTGAGCGTAAAGAGGGTGGGGAGGGCGCATTGTCCGTTGAGTCAAGCACACGAGGAACTTCGAGGTCGTACAGATAGTTGTTGTCGTGACAAGCACAGCGGGGCTGCGCGAGATGAAATGCAACTCCTCTCTCGCTAGAAAAGTGTTTGAGACACCGAGGACAGTTCGGCATGCTGAACAATGATGGAGACGGTGTAGCACAACCCACCAAAAATTCCAGTCAAATCTCCTCCCGACCAATTCCGACGGGCATGCATCATGGTTGCAGCGTGTGTGATGAGATCAAGTTATACATAATATGTGTGCATCGTGAGATTTGCAACGCTTGAGTACACAATTTTGAAATTCCTCGTCACACTGTTCCACTCACCTCGGAAACAATCGACTCTTCCAAGTGCTGAAATGACCAGTCAAAGCCAATCTGCTCCTTCAGAATCCTCTCTGACGGACTTGGAAACCGACCCACCATCGGACACAGGTGTTCTTGAATCTACCACCTCCTTGAACTCTGTGGTTCCTGGAACGCCCCACGCAGACTCTCCTCATTCCATGTCTTCCCCGAGAATCATTCCAGCGGCACGTCCTAATGTGCCACTCAGAGAGCCCACTCGTCGCCTCATTGTACTCCCTCCCACTGCACCTCCGGTGGGCACTCCAAGTGCCGTTGGTGCCATCCGAAAATCGGCGGCGACTTCACACTACCTTACACCTGCACCCCGGGGCAACAAAGGATCGACCTTGGTTAGAGGTTTGCCCACTGAGATTTCCTGGGTCATAGTAAGTGTTTCAAACAGCCTGCCTAATCGTATCGAATGTGCTACTAATCGAGTTCAGAAATCGCAGGAGGCAGCCACCCACGAGTTTGACGAAGCGGACGCTCATTTGGCATTGGACGTTGCAAGAGTCAGACGTACTGTGTGTCGCCTTGAACAGCAACTTGCTGAGGCCCGGTATGCAGAGAGTATCGCCCTCGGTACTTTGTACAAGCATCGAGCGGAGGATGCAAGAAAGCGGTATGAGTACGCCGAGTTCGACGTGGGTGTTGCCCAAGAATCGGTGACCAGTAATTTCAATGCTTCTGAGTCGATGTCGGTCGCCCGCAGGCCACCTAAGCGTCCCCGCATATCAAGCCCCACTAGCAGTGTCAGTGATCGTCCGATTCACGTTGGTGGTAGTAGGTATACGGTAATCACTCCGTGCTATCAAACTCCCCTGAGGTTTAGTCATTGCAGTGTTACACCCCGACTCGCATTGGTTCTGTGGCCCTGTGTGCATGTAGGAACAACCTGTCGAGACTGTAGACACTGTCCATTTTGTATGCCCAATATAAATTGTCCCCCTGTCTGTTCCATTCACTGTGTGCGAGCTGTCCGTCTGTGACACTGTTTGTCCATTTGTCCGTCCTGCTCACACTGTGCCGGCTGTCCATCCATTCGTGCTGTCTCTCGTGTCTGCACTGTCTGCACTGTAGGTTCTGTTAGCTCTAAGTGCATGTGGCTATTATACAAACTGTTGCAGCTGTAGCTAGTAGTGTACCTAATGTAGCCCATGATTTGTTGGAATAGGTATCGTCGCAAATGACCTTTGACGCTAGCATGAATGCCGATACGAATAAACGATGGCCAGACGACCCCCGAGCGGTCGGGAATCGCGCCTTGAGGCGTTGAAGAAGGATGAGAGCGGCAAATGTAACGGAGCCTGAGGGATGAAGCTCGGGCGCTGTGTGCCTGAGTCCATGAATTGCCTGTACATCTGAGCTCTGTACCCATGTATGCTCGTAGGCACTGTGTAGTCACGAGAAATCTAATTCCCGAAACCCTGAGTGGCTGTGATTACCTGAGCAGGCACCTCGGCAACTGTGATTACCTGAGCAGGCACCTTGGCAACTGTGAATCACTGTACACTGTGCTGTAATCATCTAAGTGAATGTGTCACTGTCCCAAAATCAGGGATTTGCTGATGTGTGCGGTCGTACCGTGCGTTCGCCGCTTTGTCGTTGTTGTGATCATTCGTTCGGCTTCGGGATCGCTCGTGAGGACTGGGAATAGGTGGAGGAAGGAGTGGGGACGGTGTAGCTACGTCGTCGTTGTTCGCCGTGTCTTTTTGACCGGTTGCTTCGACTCCTCGCGTCGATCGCTTGTGCGGCCTCGACGACCTTTTCTTCTCCTTGATCGACGTGTTTCCGCGCGTCTCGTCCTTCTCCCCTTCGACCTGCTCGTCTCTGAGCGCATCCTCGTCTTCCCCTTCGATCTCTGTGGTCCCCCGACCGGTTTCGACGCCTTTTTGTGGCCTCGAGTTGCCCCGATCGGTTTTCATGCACCTGCGGTCGTGCACGACGCTTCCGGCTCGTTCGATGTCCGCCTCGCCGCCTGGTTCCATCTCGACGGCACCCGATTTGCTCGACTCGACCCCTTGGACTTTGGACTCGCAGTCTGCATTCGTGCGGCTGCTCGTTTCCTCAACCTCAACTCTCGATTGCTCGACTACCAACCACGCGCCCTCGATGCCTGCGACTCCCTCAAGTCCGTCGGACGGCTCTGGCGACTCGTCCCGTCGCGTTTCTTCGCGGCTGGGCGCGTCTTCAGTGTCTCTCGACACGTTTCGTTCATCGGTGTGGTTCGTCGATTCGTCAACGTCATCTGGTGGCTCGGTAGGGTCGTCTGGTCGGTACATATCGTCGACGTCTTCGTTGCCGACATCTACTCCGCCGTTTGGCTCATTTGCGGTGTTCTTCGACTCGTCTGACCTATCCCTGGACTCCTCCACCTCGCCGTCTCGATTTCCTGGCCCTTTGACTTTGTCTGGAGGCTTCGACCATTTACGGGGTTCATTCTGCGTGCACGATCGATGGTTCTCGTCGTCGTCGTCGCTGCCCGTTGTCTTTGTCGACTCGCTGACGTCGTCGTCTGCACCCTCAGGCGTTCTCGGCACATCTGCTTCATCTCCAGTGGTGAGCTCGTCGCTCAACCTACATCTCTCCCCCTCGAGCGATGTGCTCCGGGGTTTATGCGGTGAGTCAACTCGATCCTCAGCCTCTCCAGTCTCAGCTGGGGGCTTCGACCGTTTACGTGGCTTGCTGGACATGCACGACGGACTCCGATTGTCGTCGTTACTGCCCACGGCGTTCTTCGTCGACTCTGTGAGCTCAACGCTCGATCCGCTCGACTCCACTTTCTCCCCCTCGAGCGTCGTGCTCTGGGGTTTGTGTGGCGTGTACGACCGATGTTTCTCGTCGTTGTCGCTGGCGGTCTTCGTCGACTCCTTGACGCCATCGTCTGCGTCGCTAGACGCTCTCGACGCGTCGTTCTCGCGTGCGGTGAGCTTGATGCTCGCGCCGCTCGACTCCAACTTCCCCCCCTCGAGCATCATGCTCTGGGGACTTCTTGGTGAGTCTTCATTCGCGTTTCTGCTCGCGTTGGCGTCAACGGATGCGTTCGCTGTTGATCTGGCAGCGGTCTCATCCGTAGATGTCTCCGCTCCATGTGCTTCGACTAGCTGCCCGTCGTGGGCATCGTGCGTGGTCGCGACCGATTCCCCATCGTCGCCGACTCTGCTTTCCCCTCTCTCGACCTTATCACAGGTACCCGCTACCTCCTTATCGCTCGTAGCGACTTCTCGGACCTCTCCTCGCGATTCAATTTCGCTTGGCGTCCGTTCGGCTTGCGTGGTCCTCGACTCGTCGTTTGGGGTTCATGGGGGTTCAACCTTCATGTGATTGACTTCATCGTCACCACGGTCGTCCTTTGGGCTGCTTGCCGGGGTCGCGAGGCTTACGTCGTCAGCTTCTCGGTTCGTGGCACCCTCGCCCGATCCACCTGCTGCGACTTCCTGCTCGCCGACTCTCCCGCGTGACCTTTCACCCTTTTTACCCACTTCTCGGCTGCTCTCGACTCTTTCCTGGCCGTTGTTTGGTACATGTCCCGTTTGGTGTCCTGACATATTCTGGACCTCTTCGTACTCACGCACTGTGTCGAATCGCTTAGTAAGGTAGTCGATGTATTCGCGTGCTGTGTTGTAGTGTCGAAGATGAGTCGAAATGGAATGCGGGACTGAACATGCGATGATTCGTCGTACGAGTGAATCCTTGACCTCACTGAATCGGTCTGGAGGGGTTCCCGCGAGGTAACTGGCTAGACGTTGCTGTTCAGCGAGACTTTGAATCATTGTGCTCCATGTTGACCAATTTTCGCCATCCTGTCTAAGTTTCGTGACTTCGACTTCTTCGTGGGTAGCCATGTTGGGATTCCGAGTCTGGTGAGTTGACTACTGAGCACCAGGGCTCATAACCTGTAGAATACTCTAGTAGTAGTCACTGAAGTAGAGCTACGCCCAATCACAAGCGAAATGGCATGAAAAAGGAGAAAAGATCAATAAATACTGGTCTAAGATACACGCGCCGAAACGACCAAGAGACATTATCTACGCGATAAGAGATATTGAAACCGAAAGAATCATAACGAAAACATCAGAAATGGCCGATACCGCAAAGAGATACCACGATGGACTACAATCAAAGGACCTACTAGATCCCGATAACCCAGAAAGACAGAAAGCGCAACAAGAAGTACTGAGCCAAATCCCCGAAACTCAGAAATTTAACGATCCCAACTCAGCACTACACCAACCGATCACACGAGAACAAGTAGAATCAGCACTCCGAGTCTCCAAGAACGGTACTGCAACCGGTCTAGATGGACTACCATACGAACTCTGGAAAACACTACATGAAACGCACACACAAGCAGAGAAACGAAACCGACCGTCATTTAATATAACAAAATGCCTAACCGAAGTATATACTAATATACAAACCCAAGGAATGAAACCGGAATCCGACTTCTCAGTAGGATGGATGTGCCCGCTATACAAAAAGAAGGATCGTACAAGGATAGAAAACTACCGACCTATAACCCTACTAAACACTGACTACAAAATAATGACAAAAGTGCTAGCGACGCAGCTAGCGCAACACGCCTGTACACTACTCCACCCGAACCAGACTGGTTTTGTCCCAAATAGATCAATCTTCGACCCCATAAGACTCGCAGAAACAATGTGCTCATACGCCGACTACATGGAAGAGGACGGCGCCATAGTAGCGCTCACCTCAGGCAGCACTTTTCGGCCCCAATAGAGGTCTCACAGACCCATTTTCCTTGTAGGGAACAATGGGTCTCTTAGACCCCCCCTCTTTGGAGGCTCTTGCCAGGAATTTCACTCAGGGCCTCTTGGGGACCTCCCGCGGACCTCTCGCGAGCCTCGCATGAGCCTCCACCGGCACAGCCACACCGCATTTTTTTCAGTCCTGGCACTATGTATAGCTAGGTATGTTTTTCTTCATTTCTTCATATGTTTTGTGCGATGCATCGATGCTTACATAATCGCTTAGATTGCTCGTTCTCGCGCGCCGCCGGCACCTCCAGAACGCGCACGACATGTCCTTTTTGGGACACATAGTTTCAACATACCCTCCCCTCACTTTTCTGCTCAACCATTCGCTTGCCTGCCCTTAGGGATTGTTCCAATTTATCATCCCAGTACTGTACAGTGTTAGTTGGCATTTCCAACCGCTTTACTTGTAATCTTAGACTGTATATAGGTAGATATCTACAAATGTCAGAAAACCAAAAATGTGTTCGCATTTTTGATTGGCTGGGTAAATATGTTATAAGACTTGATTCCTAAGTAGTGGATATGTATTGGAACAATATCCTAGCAGCTCAGATAGCAGGGATCTGTCCCTGTGGTGTAGGAGTAGATTGCCCTCCTACCCCTGAATTACAAAAAAGCGGTTCGCATTTTTGATCAGCCAGGTAGACATGCTTTTAAACTTGATACATAGGTGTGTCATACATATATCTACAGGATAGCAGAAGCTCAGACACCAGGGGGCTTCCCCTGGGATGCAGGAATAGATATGATGCCTATTACTATATGCTCTGAAGCGGTCAATCCACTGATCTATACATCAGGGCAACTATCTAGGTACATAGAATACATAAATTACACTAGATCCCCAAATTTGCGAGAGGCTGGCTTCAGGATTGAGTGCAGGAGAAAGCAAATGTCATACAAAAAGCGTGAGAAAGTGAGCAGAAACTCAGGAGACTTGCAAAAACATACCAGGAACACAACAATGTGGAGCTCAGGGTGTGATAGGAAAAGAGGGACAGTCAATGGGTATCATTAGGAACGATTCTAGCTACTGTGCCTACTGCATACACCTAGCATTCTGTGGTATCTCAGTAAATCTCCTATAACCCACTGAAGTAACTCAATTAAAGCACTACTAACTTAGGCCTCAAGCTAGTGAACTGTTGGGAACTTGAATGCAATGTTCGCTTTTTGAGCATCCTGATAGCACAGAATGCCAGGAACAGTAGCTAGAATAGTTCCTAATGACACCCATTGACTGTCCCTCTGTTCCTGGCACACCCTGAGCCCCATATTGTTGTGTTCCTGGTATGTTTTTGCAAGTCTCCTAAGTTTCTGGTCAGTTTCTCACGCTTCTTTAATGTCATTTGCTTTCTCCTGCACTCAATTATGAACTTAGCCTCTCGAAAACTTGGGGATGTGATGTACTATATGTAATCTAGGTTCCTAGATAGATACCCTAATGTATTGACTACTGGCCAGACCGCTTCAGAGCATATAGTGATAGGCATCATATCTATTCCTGCATCCCAGGGGAGGCCCCCTGGTGTCTGAGCTTCTGGTACCCTGTAGATACATGTATGAGGTACCTATGTATCAATTTTAAAACCATATCTATCTAGTTGATCAAAAATGCGAACCGCTTTTTTGTTATTCAGGGGCAAGAGGGCAATCTACTCCTACATCACAGGGACAGATCCCTGCTGTCTGAGCTGCTAGGATATTGTTCCAATACATGTTCACTACTTAGTAATCGAGTCTTATAGCATATCTACCCAGCCAACCGAAAAAGCGGTCACATTTTTTGTTTTCTATTCATTTGCATCTATCTACCTATATACATCTTGATATGACCAATAAAGCGGTCAGAACTGTTAAATAACACTGTACTACATTGTTATTACCCACTGTAACAGTCCCTGAGGCAGGGAAGCGAGTGGTTGAGCAGAAAAGTGAGAGGAGGGTATGTTGGAACTATGTGTCCCAAAAAGGACATGTCGTGCGCGTTCTGGAGGTGCCGGCGGCGCGCGAGAACGAGCGGTCGAAGCGATTACGTAAGCATCGGATGCGTTGCAAAAAACATATGAAAAAATGAAACAAAACAAAAGAAACACGGACCTAGCTATCACCGAAAAAAAGCGGGGTGGCTGTGCTGGTGGAGGCTCGTGCGAGGCTCGCGAGAGGTCCGAGGGAGGCCCCCAAGAGGCCCCTCGTGAAAAAAAACATACCTAGCTGCCAGGACCGAAAAAATGCGGTGTGGCTGTGCTGGTGGAGGCTCGTACAAGCCTCGCGAGAGGTCCCCAAGAGGTCTGTCAGGTACCTGGATGCCATTTTAGGGCCATAGGGGAGAGCTGAGTGGGGTAGTCCGGTCTCGCAGACCAATTTCCCTTGTAGAGGGAAATGGGTCTGTAAGACCGTGGGAGCCTCAAAAAAGTGCTGCCAAGGGTGGTAGCGCTCGACCAAGAGAAAGCGTACGATAAAATAGACCATAGATACCTCCTAGACACACTGAAAACCTATAACCTACCCGACCTCTTCATATCCACAGTAGAATCACTATACAAACACGCTAAAACAGGTGTGATGGTAAATGGAATCCTAAGCGAAAAGTATCAAGTGCTGAGGGGAGTCCGGCAAGGGGACCCGCTATCGTGCCTACTCTTTAACCTAGCCATAGAACCCCTAGCAGCCACGATAAGGAACTCACCAGACCTAACCGGGTACAACGTACCGAACACACCTGATAAAATAATAGTCAACATGTATGCCGACGATACGACGGTATACCTATCAAAGAATGATAAATACTCCACGCTGGAAAAGATACTCAACACCTGGTGTAAAGCATCAGGAGCGAAATTTAACCTAGAGAAGACAGAAATCATACCAATGGGAACGAGACAACACCGAGAAAGAATAACACAAACAAGGTGCCTACACCCACAAGACCCCCCCCTACGTGAAGGGATACGGATAGCGGAAGATGGACATCCAACGAGAATACTAGGCGCATGGATAGGAAACAACCTAGATCAAGCACACTCCTGGACAACAACGATCGACAAGATAAAACACTCACTAGACCGCTGGAATACCTCCCACCCAACCTTAGACGCGAAGCGGTTAATCATACAGATGGTAGTAGGAGGAATGACACAGTTCCTAACGAAAGCACAAGGGATGCCAGAACAAACCCTGAAAACGCTAACACAAATCACCCGAGACTTTATGTGGAACGGTGAACGCACTCCACCAGGCCTAGGAATGGAACAGCTATACAAACCACGCGAAGCTGGGGGAATCGACCTGCTGAACCTCGAAACGAGGAACCAAGCCATAGAAATAACATGGCTTAAGACATACCTATCAAACGAACAGAAGTCACGACCAACTTGGGCATACGTGACGGACACCATAATCAACTGCACACAAAAGGACGGAATAAGAAACCCAAGCGATATAACAACATTCCTTACCTCGATAAGGCCCTCGGGGCGACAACCGCGAGTAAAGAAAAAAATACCCAGATCTGTGATCTCACTTTTAAAAACGGCGAAGAAATGGAACCTCACATTCGCCCCCCTGAAATTATCGAAATCACTGAAACGGCAACTACCTGCATGGCACCATATAGGAGTCCCCCCGCGCTTATACCACAAAACGAAAACAAAATGCCTACGAACGACACATAAGGCCGAACGTATACGAGACCTAGTGAAAATAAGCAAACGAACAACTGACCACAACTCCACCCACCGTCCAGACAGAACCTGCAGCTGTAGGAACTGCAGGAAAGACCGCAGACGAGGATGTAAAAACCCACATACGTGCGCAGCCCTAGCCCGCGACATAATCGGATTTATGGAACCGAAATACGACCCTCAGACAGCGCCCCCAAAAGACCGTCTAACACTCACGCACAGAAGAAAAGAAAAGAACAGAACAGCTGATCTAAAGAAAGGGGAAGGAATCATCTTCGACCCATCCATTACAGCAAGAGACTCCCTGAACGAATGCTTCAGAATACTTGGTCCGACCAAGACGACTCCGATACAACCAGCACACAGACTACAAGCCCCTAGAGTGGAACCAGGCGAAAACGCCCACCCCACGATAGCCTACACAGACGGGTCGAGTATCAATAACGGAAAAGAAAACGCAAAGTGCGGTGCCGGGATCTGGTTTGGAGAAAATAACCCAAACAACAAAGCGATACAAGTACCGGGTACCGAACAATCGAATCAGACAGGAGAGATAGCAGCGATAACAGTAGCCCTACAACTCACCCAACCAACGGTACCACTAACGATTATCTCAGACTCAATGTACGCAATCAACGGCCTCACGAAACACCTAAAATCATGGGAAAACATAGGATGGGCCGGAATAAGTAATAAGAAGTGGTTCCAAAGAGCCGCATACGAACTACGCATAAGAACCGCACCGACAAACTTCGAGTGGGTGAAAGGACATGATGGAATAGAAGGGAATGAACAAGCAGATAAACTTGCAAACGAAGGAGCAAAGAAA
>JBBPTG010000126.1:0-72530 GCA_038093975.1 Chalciporus piperatus
TCCTCCACTTGGCTCGCCATTCTTCAAGAAGGATCAGACCATCAAATCTACTGGAACTCTTGATGCCCCCAAAACCCCGCAGCATCATGCTCCTCCGCCAGTCCTACAGCCTGTGACCCCTGTTCATCCTCCTGTCTATCATCCTTACTCAATGCCACCCTATGTCATGCCTCCCTCTCCCTGGGCTCCATATGGTATGTATCCACCAGCACCACCTATGGCACCTCAGGCTACTCCCTCCACAAGTTCACATGTTCTGTCTTCACCCATCATGGTGTCTTGTACTCTTGATGAGTTCTGTGATCAGACTGGCCTTGGAGACCGCGAGCGGGATGGTTTAGAGAAACTTGGATATCAGGTAGGGGATAGACTTGGCGATGTTGAGAAAGAGGACATCAAGGAAGCTGGGTTTCGCGCATTTGATTGGACCCGGGTTCTTCGGGCTGAGAAGAAGTATCGAGCATTGATGAAGACTGGAGATCACCACTGACCCCATTGCTGCCTTACCCTCATATACCCTCAGTGTTATTCTGATTTCCTTTCAAGGTCACTCATTCAAGTTCACTATCTTATATCACAGATGCTTTAATGTTCTATTCTCCCTTCCACATACTACCATTGGTCTTTTCATTTGCAAACTTACGATACATTCACAATGATATTTACAGTTTGTGGGAAATGGTGCACACAAGCAAGTATTCAATTCCATTAATCCTAGAGGCTGCTAAGGATATCCTGAGCTCCTGTACCAACCACGAGCCTTCTCAGGTGTCACTGCCTCCATACATACTGCAATAAGATCATCAAGGGGTGTCTCACTGTTCTCCAGCCTGCGCCAATGGCGTCGAAAGGCTGCTTTGACTATGCAGGAAGATCAAGATTGAATTCACAATTATGAGAACATTTATGAACTTACCAACATTGAAACTCTCCTCAATAGGATTGAAATCGGGAGAATACGGTGGAAGAAAGACAAGGTGACAGCCTGCAATGAAATCGGGTCAAATCAAAATGAATAGTATGAGACCCTTGTAGTTGAAGCTACCTGCTCCTTCGACGACTTGGCGTAACGCCTCACTCTTGTGAATGGATGCATTGTCCATCACCAATACACTGTTGCGTTGAGGAAACTGCCCCATCTTGGGAAGCTTAATGGACATATGAGTGTGCAATCCCATTCATACTATGTGAAGTTCACTCACCACATCATTCAAGATGAAGTCAAAGAAGTCTTCACCATTAACGGAGCCAGAGATCGCACGTAGTGCAATATAGCCATCCATGGTGAGGGCAGGAATGATGGACCAGCGCTCCCCGCGTTTGTGCGTCACGGACTCAACTGCCCGCTCACCTATGGGTGCACGACCATGAAGTCGAACAAGCGTCCGGCCATCCTTATTGGATTCATCAACAAAGACAAGTTGATGTGATCCATATGTTGAGAGCATCTTGATGCGCCACTGTGTACGTGCGACTTCGTCCCGCTGGGCAGCTGTACGTTTGAGGACCTTGAGTCGCAGTCCAATGTCACGTAGATTGTCGTGTAAAGCAGTGGTTGAGATGGGTTGGTCATGATAGACAGCGAGCCAGTCACCAATTTCGTCGAGGAACAGGGAGGGAGTTTCATGAATGAGGTCATGTAGTTCAGTGAGAACTGCAGCGTTAAGTAATCGGGGTCGTCCGCGAAGAACGGAAGGTGGATCGACTCGACCATGCCCCTCGTAGTTGTCAGCCCAACGATTGACACTTTGTCTTGACACACCTAAGGCCTCAGTCACCTCTTCCATCTCGCAGCCCATCTCGAGCAGTTCTAGTGCTCGTTGCTTCATGTCTGGACTGATTTTGCGATATACCATTGTTGCAATCTTGCGTTGTGAGGCTGCTCCGGATTTTCTGAATTTTCTGAATTGTTTGATTTTCTGAATTTCGAACGCGTGTTTGCGCCACCTGGACAAGAATTTCCGAAACAGTTGTATGCAATCTATCACCCCCACATCACAAAAAGTGCGGACTTCCGATTTGATAGTATATGGGTTTGTTGGATAATATATGTGTTGCCCGACTTTTTTCGCCCGTCAGACTCGGTAGGGTCATATACTGGTATCTCAGGGAGTTGAAGATTCACCCGAACTCGGCCAGTCTGCTAGAGTGCTTGAACGACTCATGTCCATATAATACCATATGCTCGGTCCGTCTGAACACGAAACAATATATTGCAAGAGTATCACTACCAACAATATACTACCTTGTGGTCACGTATACATAAAACATTCGACTCGGATACTAGGACCGCTGATCCTATCCACTGCTAATTGTGGATGACGAGCACAGTGAGCGAAACCGGCCAGACTTTGGCAATAACGAGCGTGCAGTGAGACAGACCGAAACGAAGATGAGAACACGGCCGAAACGAAAGCGAGAGGATAGCCGAAACGAAGGCGAGAACATGGCGAGAACATGGCGAGAACATGGCGATAACGAAGGCGATAACATGGCGTGAACGAAGAGCAGATGACACGCATGATAGAAGTGAGCCGGCAACGAGAGGATATGCGGGTAGAGACGGAGAGTGTACTAACACGAAGGTTAGCAATGTAACACGAGAGTTGACCGTACATACCAGAATATTGACTTGAAGCACAGTGATCAGAACGACGAGAGAACATTTAACTTGCAGGATTACTATGGATCGAAACAAAAGGGCTGTTGAAATGTCAATAACGCCTTGAAAAATTGAGCCAGTTTTCTACCTTTACTTGCGGCGCTTGGTTCTCCCGGGCCTTCCCGCACGACCACTGGCACTAATGGCCATGCCCTCCTCTCCCTCGTCGGGAGGAGCAGGCCTCTTGTTGTTTGCTTTCGCGAGCTTTCCCGCTGGCTGCTTGCCCTTACGGTTTGTGATGGGGGTGAGTGGCAAGGGTACGTCAGGATCCGTGAGGGGGCTAACTGCAGTTGGGGTTGATGTCACTGGGTGGCGTGGTGTGACTGGAGTGGGGTTTGCGCCTGATGCACCAGATCCAGATGTGAATCCAGCGGAGGTAACATACGGGGGGCGTGGGACTGAAGCATCCTCGACAGATGAAGGTAAGGCGGCGGTGTTCAATCGAGCGAGTCTCGGAGAGACACGCTCCACAGGCTCCACAGGTGGACGAGAAGAGGCGAGAAGCACTGGATCAATTGGGATTGGAGTGGCAGTGTTCAATTGAGCGACAGGTGCAGGACGAGAAGAGGTAAGAAGTGATGGATCGATTGGGACCCCAGGAGGTGGAGCGACAGTGTTCGGTTGAGCGACAGGGACCGCATGCGCAACACTAGAGGAAGAGGAATCCAATGGGACCTCAGGAGCTTGAGGTGGCGCGAGACGCGCCTTCATCTGAGCTTGAAGCTTCTCCATCGTACTCATGCGCGGCGCAGAGTTCCCGGCCTTTCTCTCACTGGACCCACCTCGGCCATTTTCGTTCCCGAAAATCTCCCTGTAAATTGTAAATAAGATGTACATTTCGATGACCAGGACACCTACTTGTTCCAAAATGCCAGGAGGTTTGTCTTCCATTGCACGTCTGTGGCATTTTTGATGAATCGGATAATGGCTCAGTACATATCGGCGTAGTTGAGATCTCCGTCCTCTTCACTCCACATCTCCTTTGCGGAGATAGCGAAACGAGCCTAGGAGACGTGCTTAAGTAAACAGGATAACTGTGGAATTGCTACTGGCTGGGAACTCACCTGCACACATACATATGCAATGTGTTCGGCTTCGATCGTTGTTACATCGTTCAGAATGGCATTGCTGGATCGGTTTTTTCTATTCTGGGCTTCGATGGCATACGAGGGACCTAAAAAAATATGCCGTGCGATCTGAAAGAGTTTATTTAGTTGATCCGAGTCCGAGTAACGAGAATGGGAGGAATAAAACTATACATACTCGAACGAGAAAATAGCTTCTAAAGAGTCCGGAAAAGAGGTCATCAGAAACCGGATCATAGTCCTGTCCGGGCATCGCTCTGCTGAACACGAGTGCAGGGAAGTCTTCAGCCGTCATCTGGATCTTACCCGAGGCAAGATCCTTTCGTGCTCTATTAAAAACCAAGAATGGTATGGGGCGAGGTGCGTTGTGGCAGGGGCACTTACTGCTCCGGGTTCTTGTCATATTCGGCAAGCTCGTCGACAGGGCAAAGCCAGCGAGCAAGGATTGGGTGGTTCAGTCCAAGTTCGGCCTTCGTCTTCGTGATGATAATAGGAGGCAAGAGAGAAGTGGGGTCGTCTGGGTTTGGTAAACAGTATCTAGAAATGCATGATTTGAGGCGCGCCGCGTCGCTTGAACAGGTGTTTCTGATTTCCGGATTTATCTTGTACTAGAAAACAGTAAAAACGTGAGTATATGCGCATATATGCAGACACTTACCTTGCTACAGATAATCGCGAGCTCGTTGCTTCTCGTTTGGTCGTCCACAATGGCCTTCAAGTTCGGAATAAGTTGAAGTAATTTGTAGTAGGCACGGGTGAAAAATTCCCGTGATTCGAACGAGCTGCGAGATTGTTAGATTAGAAGTTATTGTTACTACTGTTGATGTCGTTACTTACATCTCGTTCAATGTTGCTTGACGGATTCCTTTTGCTATGTCGTCCTCATCGAGCTCGCCCCGTTTACTCATCTCTTCTTCTTGAAGAAGCTGCATGGTGTTGAACATCTTTGAGGGCTCACACCAAAGGTCGACACAGCGTGCAATCGTGCGCGCGGCCATGAGGTGAATGGCATCTTGGTTCGACTCGCCCCTCTTTTTGGACTTCTTTTCACTTTGAAAACAGAAATTTCAACAATATCTATGGTTCGGGTTTATAATAATACTTACCTGGTAGACTTTTTGGACTGTTCTAAGTCATCGTGATCATCATCTTGCGGAGCGGCATCAGCATTTGGAGGAGCCATGGTGGTCGTAGGGGATCAAGCGTGATTGAGTAAGCGGAGTGCCAAATACATGTTAATCTAATCCTTCAACTTCCTATCTAGCCGAAAGTGAGCGAATGTTGGCTCACTTTCGCTCCTTCGACTTCATCGTGTCCGAGGTGGCGAGTTTGTAGCTTGTAAGTGTCAATTCACTCTCCATTTTGCTCTGGGACACTTACAGCCTTTTTCTAGTAGAATTTTAGATATGTATTCATTGTGTAACGTTCCATAAAAACTCGTCAATGAACACTCTACAATCCGTTTGGTCCTCACCTCACTCAGAGACTCCATGGCTGATACCCGTACATGCATGGGATGTCGGAAATCATTTACGACACAGAAGAGACTCCATTCTCATGAAATCAAGTGTCAAGCTTACAACCAACTCTCATCGAGCCTTTCTCGTCGAGCCCGGCCTCTCAGAAAGCCACTGCAGGATGACGCACAGAATCCACCCCCTCCGACCAATGATCTAGACGATGGCCATCCTATGCCATCCTCTCCGATCATGCCCGTGTTTCCAGTCGTCAACATGGAACCCAACGATTATCGGGTTTGTTCTCATTGTCTCGTCTATAAATATTTTAATAGTGTTCTACAGCTCGAAAGCGAAGCAGGGCCATCTGGCTCTGCTTTTGATCAAGACATTCTAATGTCTCCAACCCGAACCCCGACTCCACCTCCCGCAGTTTCTTCTCGGCGCTCCGGACGCGCTATTCGCTTACCAGCTAGATATACAGACTATCTTCCGATTGGAGCTGGACTACAGCATGTACCCTCTCCACTTTCATCAACTCGAAGCTCTCCGACTCGTCAATTCTCCCCTACTGACTGGGGTCCCTCACTCCTTGACGAGTACAGAACACTGCCCAATGAAATGGGTTTGTTTCGAGTCTATCCCACGCGTCCCACCTTTATTCCGAAAGGAGATGGTGATCTTCACGCTGTCGTTGATGCACCAACGTTGGAGCAGTCTGGCGAGCATGCTGACTTGGAGTCGGAGGTACTAGATAATTTGGCGATGGTTGCCGGGCCTGGGCTGGATGCTGAGATTACTCGTGATAACCTTTATGCTGCATTTAGCAGCCCCACCGCCGGGCTCTTGATGTGTTGGCAGTTCTCCGGGACGAACGAGAAGTCCGGTGCCGAGTTAAATCGGCTGTGGTCGTTCATCGCAGATCCTCAGTTTCAACCCATTTCCGCACGCACTTTCAACTACCAACGTGAAAAGCAACGAGTTGAGAAGTACCTCCAGGACGTGTCTAACCCATTTCACGCTGATCACGGTTGGAAGAAATCATCAGTCAAGATTCTGTTGCCTCACGAGGGATCAAAGTGGCGAACAGGCGAAGGCGATTTGTCGGTTCCGACCCTTTTTTTTTTTTTTTTTTTTTTTTTTGAATCCATTTGTGTCTAGTTGGGGTACATGTAACCCTATGTAAGACAACACTAACTAGAAGCTATGGAGGCACCCGTGCCTCCGCCGTATCCCTGGTTATGTGAATGCCCTCGAGAGCGAGTCGTAAACTCCCCTCGAGTCCCGCCATTCCCGCCGGCGGTTTTAGACACACTAACCTTCCAATCAACGGCGCTCTTTTGCGATAGGCTGCGTTTAGGTGGTGATTGGCTCGCGTTGAGTTCGTGGTTAAGCAAGTACCCGACCGCCGAAGCGGAAGTGTACGAGAAGGGGAATGAGGGATAGGTAACTATTGAGTGATGTGAGTGGGGTGAGGTCGATGGGGGGAGTATGTTTGGATGGGGGTGATTTCGTGGAGACTGAGATGACCCTCTTGACTCGCAACTCATGTTGCCGAATGGTCCCTTGGACGCGGGGCGCCTGATCCTTGTCGTCGGCGGGTGATTAATATGTTGTTGGTGTAATAGTGGGGTATATTGAATAGTGGGCTAGGATGGGGTAGGATATTATCGGGGTAGTGATTAGATTAATGGTCGTTGAGCGAGCGATCCTTTCTTTTCTGGGATTGTGAGTTAGTTTGCGTGTTATCGGTCCGGAGAGATGTTACCGAGGGCCGCCTTGAAGCGGCCCGTGCTTTCGACATAGTCTAGGAGGAAGGATGCGCCTTTTGGATCCGCGAGCAGGAACGCGAGGCTCGTGGATTTGCGCTTCGTCTTCGCCCATAGGGTGTGTCTCTGTCTCGCATAGTGTGGGCAAGTGATCAGAAAGTGAAGAACATCCTCTATGGCGTCTGCGCAATGCGGGCATTTGTCGGTCTCCGATTTAGTGATTCGTTTCAGGTACTTATTGAGCGGGCAGTGTCCCGTGCGGAGCCAGATGAGGATTGCGGACCGGCGTTTGGGGAGTGTCGCGGTGAGCGAGACGAAAGAACCTGCTAGTAGTTTTGTATCAACTTTGTTCTGTCGTTCAAAGCGTGCGGACTTAGCCCATTTCCGTTCCCATCGTTCGTGCGTTGTTTTCCGCTGCCATTGAAGGCAAGCGGAGATGCTTAGCGGCAGTGGCGCCTTGCGCAGAAATGTAGGGAGGTGACGTTTGGGGCTTGTTTGTTCCGGTCCTCCTGCCGCTCTCTTGGCTTCCTCGTCTGCTCTTTCGTTGCCCTCTACTCCGCTGTGCGCCGAGATCCAGTTGATAGTGATGTTACGCTTTGAGATGTTGTTGGTTTTGGCCACTCCCCGCATTGCCCTGTTGAATCTGTCTATAAGGTAATGACCCGGTCTGGTGGCGAAGGGGTTGGCGCCGGATTTAATGGCGGCTTGATTGTCGACGTAGATGGAAATTGGTAGGGTCAGGTTTAAGTCTTCGTGTAAGAGGTGGGCTGCGAGCATCAGTCCTACCGCCTCCGACTCGTATACGGTATGGGATTTTTCGTCCCCAAGATGGTACCGTAGAGTTCTCGTTTCCCCGTCTGGTCGCTGGAGGACCGCTGCCGCACCTATACCTCCGTTGTAACCTGATCCGTCGCAGTAGATTTTGGTCCCTGTTGTTTGGCTGTCGTGGTGTGCGATAGATTCTTCTCTAGTCTTAGCGACATGGGTTAGGTATGGGACGGTTTCGTTGGGTGGTCGTCGAGCTGGTTGAAGTGTTTCTAGGGAGGTGGGGTTGATGCTGAACGCGTTGGTGAGGTGATGGAGTGAGGACTTGTGGCGTTTTACGAATCGCTTGGACGCCCGTTTTATGAGGTCGTGAATGGGGTGTGTAGATGGGTGGGAGGCGAGTCGTACTGCCGCTCGATGGCATAGGTTTTGGATTCGTAGCTCGATGGGCATGAGCTTGGTGTGTGCTTCTAGCACATCTGTGGCTGTGGAACGGAAGGCGCCAGTGATGCTCAACATGGCGATTCGTTGTACTTTACCGAGTTTTTTCGCTGCTCCCAGAGATCCCCTCGTGGTCTCGTCTTCTGTTCCTGAGTATGCTGGTGTGAACCATACATCGGCGGCGTATAACATTTTTGGTAGGGCGACTGAGGAGTACAGTTGACGCATGAGAGCGAGGGGGATGCCCTTGGATGGGCGTGACAGTCGTCGGAGTTGCATGACGTATGTGGTGCCTTTCCCGACGGCGTAGTTGACATGAGCATGCCACCTGAGTCCCTCGTCTACGATGACTCCTAGGAATCGATGTGATTCAGTGGGAGTGATGATTGAGCCCCTAATGTTGATCGGGATGCGCTCTTTTTTGTGCTGTGGAGTGAAGTCGATTAGCGCGAACTTCGATGTTTCAAAACGAGAGTTGTGGTCTCTGGACCACTCGAATCCGCCCCCACTTCGTTCCAACATGTCCATGAGAATTCTGTGTGCTTTCTGGGTGCTGTCCGCGACGACGATGAAAGCCGCGTCGTCGACGAAGGCTAGGGTGTGTTCATTGGTGTTTTTTGCGACTTCCACCAGGTCAGCGTTGTAAATTATATACAGTACCATGGAGAGTGGGTCGCCCTGTCCGATTCCGTTGACAATCGCTATCCAGTCTGAGACGTGCCCGTCAAACGTGAGACGTGTACGTCGCCCTTCTAGTACCCTTCGGGTAAAGGCAATAATGCGGTCTGGTATGCGTCGGCATCGCATATTGTGTAGCAAGCGGTCAGTGACAGCGTTGGGGAAAGCACCTTCAATGTCCAGGAATAGCGCCGATACGACTTTTTTGGTGCGCCAGGCGTTCTTGACGATCGCCTCCAGAAGATGGAGCGAGTCCGTGGTAGATCTGCCTGGTCTACCTCCAAAGTGAGTGGCGGGGAGAAGATGGTTAGTTTCTATCAGGTGCGACAATTGGTCTGCTACGACTGCCGTTAGCAGTTTGGCTGTAGTGTTTAATAGTGCGATTGGCCTATAGGCTTTTGGCGCTGTGTAGTCTGGTCGCCCCGGTTTACGGAGTACGACGGTTGTGAAGTCCCTCCATGGGGCGTAGTAAGTTTTAAGGGTGAAGGAGGCTTCGAAAATTCGAAGGAGATGCGGGGTTAGTACGTCGGAGCATCGTTTGAGTACGACGTTTGGGATTCCGTCCGGCCCTGGGGCTTTGTACGGGCTCAGTTTGGTTATGCTCCTTAAGAGCTGATCTTTAGTTATCGGTCCCACGTCGTTGACGGGGATGGGATATTCGAAGTCCTCAGGGACTGAAGATGTGGTTGGAGGTGGGGGAAAGAATTGGTTAGCTAGAGCGATGCTCTTTTGATCGTTAGTTACGGCCTCCGTCTGATGCCCGTTAGGCGCTTTGACTTTGAGAGTGGGTACTCGAGAGGGTCCCCCGTCTCCTGGCTCCGCGTTGAGATACCGATTGGCGACCCAAATGTCGTCTGAGGTTGCGTTCTCTAACCATTCCATCCAGTGTTCCTTTTTGGCTTGCTTGATAGCTTCTGAATACTTGTTCCGGAGCACCCGGTGGGTCTCGTGAGAGGGGTGGTCCTGGAATGTTCTAAGTTTGAATGAGTCGGCTGCCGCCCTGTTTACCTCCTTGCGTAATACGGTGAGGTCGTGATTCCACCATCTCTTTGACGTTGGGCAGGGTTTGGATATGGGCACGTGTTTTTCGATGGCCGCCTGAATGGCTTGCGTTAAGCCGCTCGCCGCTGCCTGGAATTCGGCGTCAGAAATTATGGGTACGTTGGGTGGGAACTTAGCCATTTCGGCCGTTAGGGTTTCGTTGAATGCCTCCCAGTCCGTTTCGCGGAAGTTCTTTTTGGGGGATAGTTCTGTTTTGGGGACTGTGAGTTCGAGGGTCGAGATGATGGGTACATGGTCTGTGCAGTCACGGAGTTTGGGTTCTGTATAACAGTGTAAGAATGATTGGCATGTATTTTCCGAGCAGAAGACGTTATCTGGTCGGGTCCAGTTTTTTGTGGCGAGAGCTTGTAGTGTGGGCATGTCTTTTGGGAGAGCCTGTTGCATTCCGTGCTCGGCTAGTAACAGGAGGAGCGGCTCAGCTGCGTCTAGGTACGAGTTTGTGAGGAGGTGAGAGTTGCGTTCCTCTTCCCACATCGGGTGGTGGCGGTTGAAGTCTCCGAGCCAAATCATGTGGTCATTATCGTTTGGTTTGATGATCTGTATGTTTTCTTCCAAGTGCTTACTCAAGGCGGTTATGGTATGTTGGGACTCACCGTCGTTGTAGATGTTGAATATAGTGCAAAGACCGTATGGGCCTCTGAATTGAACTACTACGACGTCTGGTGATGGGAAAGGTAGTTGGCACCACGCGCCGGTGGTTACGTGGGTGGATATGAGGGTTACGGCTCGGCTGCGAGGCGCCCCGTCCGTTTTGTGGGTTGTTGGGTAGATGGCATGAAAGTGTCGAGTAGAGACTGTGAGCTTGAGGAAGTTGATGTGCGGTTCTTGGATAGCGATGACTTCCCATTTGTTTGGGTCGATACTGTTAAGGAGTGAGTGCTGGGCTGAGTGTGAGGTGTTGAGGTTTTGTTGCCAAATGCGTAGTGCTGTCTGTGGTTCGGGGGTTGTACTATTCATATTCAGATCAGGGAGTTGGCTACTTCGTTTATGGACTGCGTTTGCGACCGTGCTGGGGAGAGGGGGCGCTGGGATGGGGGGAGAGGAGGCGTGCTGGTTGAGGGTTGGGAGAAGGTGGATATGAACGTGTCCAGTGTGGATTGGGTGTGGTTAAGGTCGATTAGCGGTGGGTGGTCACGTGGGCGAGGTCTGCCTTTGGGTCCGGTGGGCTTGTAGTAGGCAGGTGATCGTTTAGGATGGACTGGTATGGTGTTGGCGGCGGTAGCTGGCGATGGTATGGCGTTGGTATCCTTACGCGTCCCGACTCTGTGATCTTTGGGGGCGGTTCTAAAATTCAAGGAGGACTGGTGAAGGGCGGCGGGTTCTGAGTTGTGGGGGGGTGGCTTGTTTGATTGTGTTATCGGCTCCTTTCTTGGCAACCTTTTCGGTGGGAGCGATACCTGTGTCCAGCTTTCGTGAGTGGGGAAATAGGGCATGAGGTTTTCCGGGTGCTTAGCGTTAAGTTCGTTGCTTTTCGCAATGAACGTCGGACATTTGAGGTCGTTGCTTGCGTGCCCACCGTCGTTACAGCTTGTACAGAAGGAGCCTTTACGGCTAGTGCAGGCTTCTGTTTTATGGAGGTGGCCGCATTGAGCGCAGACGTCATGTAAGGATTTGCATACGCGAGCTATGTGTCCCCAAATCTGGCACTTAGCGCAGCGGACTGGCTCTCGTCTTTCTTTCCATGGGTGTAGCCTCTCCTTGCCGACCAGGAGGCCATCTCTGAGAATGATATTAGCGGAGTCGACATCGTTGAATGAGAATACTGCGTGTGCGACCCGTTGGTTGGGCGCTCGTTTTTCGATTGGTTTGACCCATCTGACGCTGTCTAGGGTTCCGCTGCGTAGATTATTCTCTTCTTCTAGTTCCTCTAACCATTCTTTGCTCTTAGTGTCGTGATGTATGGGAAGGAAGGGGACGAGTATCTGATGGAGTCGGTCTTTGACTATTGCCTGGACGTCTAGGGTAGTGATTAGTTTGGTTCGTATGTCTGGTTCACGAATCCAATCCGCCGCTAGCGCGTCGTCCAACTCCACCGTGATGCCTCCTCCTCGTAGACGTAGGATAGCTTTTACTTTGGGTGAAAAGCCATAGGGAGGGCGCAGGATGTCGATGGCATCTTGAATCTTAGATGCTATGTCGCCGTTTGAAGTGGTGGCATCGTAGATGGGCTGATCGCTTGTGGGATGCAGTAGGAATTGGCGCTCGCGGACTGCTGCTCTGGCGATGGCTGGTAGGGTAACGGGGTTGGTAGTGGTGGTGGGTGTTGGGAGGGGTGAGGGGTCTGCGTTGGCTTTGACGACGCTGCTGTATGATGGGCGTTTGTTGTTGTTGTCGGACATGTTGTTGGTGGTGCAGAGGGTGTTGATGCAGTCTTGTGTGGCGCTTAGCGAGGGAGTGAGTAGCTCGATCGCGTTCTTGACGTCGCCTATGCTGGAGTAGACTGCGTCTGCCGCTTCCTCTACTCGTTCGAGAACGGATTCGATAGATGGGGAGGGGGGAGAGTTTGGAAAGTTGAGACGGGTGCGTTCGAGGTCTTTCGTGTTGGTCTCGAGGTTTTCGGCCGTTTGCATCATTTTCCCTATGTGGGGCGAAATGGCGGTTATAACTTGGGCTGCGACTTCCGTTGCTATTGAGGCTTTGACGTGGCCTATAACTGCTGTCGCGGTCTCGGAGGCTGCATGATCGCGCAGGATATAGATTACTGCCCGGATGGCCTCGACAGCGGGGCGTGGGACTTTATTTAACTGCGAAATTTGGGCCAGTGCGTGTGCTAGGTGCTCGATTGAAAGTGGATGTCCCACCTGGCATATTAAGTGTTTTTCTAAGTATTTGACGCTTTCTTCTACACTCGTTACCGAGTAGTCGTCTGATTCTAGTAGCTCGTCTAGGGAGGCAGTGATGTTTGAGTTGCCAATTGATGTTCTGGACGCCCTGTTGGTGGGCGTGGGAAGTTTGGGCATAGTCCCTGCCGTGCGGGTGTTACGCCCATTTCCAGGCGCCATGGGTCTATCTCCGGTGGAGATTGGGGGGATGGTAGGATGGTCTGATTGGGTGAGGAGGTTTGGGGTGGTCTGGTGGACTATTTATCGCTGTGCACGATGGTTAAACTGCTTCTATTCCTTAGGCTTTTTTCGGGGTCCCGGAGGGGTACCACGTAGTAAGTGGGAAAGAAGTTTTTCCCACCATGCTTTGATGCCGCTCGGTGCCTTCTCTGAAGGTAAAACTGTGGCCTCGGTACGCTCGAGGTTATCACACCAGCGTTCGAGTTGGGAGCGTTGGCCGAGGTATTTGTATTGTGGGATGCCGAAGCCACAGGACTGTGCGTACGGAGCCACAGACAAGGTTTGGTCAAGAGACGCTAACAGATCTTAATGGGACTGAACTCACCGTGGCGACCTTGTGGATGTCGATGACAATCGCCGCTCGTGAGCCTGCTTTGCGGCTCTCGGGCGGGATGAGGGCATCGTACTCGGGCGTACCGAACTCGAGCACGGAGCCTGCGTCGGGACGAGTCCCCAAGAACGGTTGGTGAATGAGAATGTTTATATAACGGCAATAGACGTACCCGTTCCCCACATTCGCAGGATTCGAGGTGCACCCTCGAAAGCATGGAACAAGATCGTGATCCTCGCATTTCCGGGCTCACGCATATGCGCGACAGTTTCAATACCTGACAAGAAATGAGAACGTTCAGAGGGAACAAACCGGGAAGTACTCACCACTACCAGTCATGTCTTCATACCAAACACGGTTTTTGTTCACGATATGAAAGCTTTCGATACATCCCTTTGGTGAGAGATTGACGTGCCCATTGAGTGCGGCCGTCGCGACCCAGAACATCTTTTGTCTAGCGATCCATTCGAGATGTTTGTCTGGTATTTCGTCGTAGAAGATCGCCATGGTTGGCGGAGAGGGGGGCGGATGAAAAAGTGAGCGTGTGTACGAGAAAGTGAGAGATAAGAGGCCTAGGAAGCTAAGAGCCTGTCCAGCAACCGGTTTCTCGCCAGTTTCTCGCTCCAGTTTCTTGTCCAAAATAGAACCAAATAGAAATCGTGACAATAGTGTGATTTCCATATCCGGGTTTGTCGCCTCCATGTCGTCACCTTCTCCTCAGGCTCGCGAACTCTTGCTGCAAAAATTTATGCTGCTTCGCTGGGCTGCAGCCATGGTAGCACAAATCATCATGGCAGCAGCCCTGGTCTACGCTGCTCCTCTATACAACAAACAACCCTATCACACATCTATTCTCAGTGGTCAGGCATGGGTACAAGAACTTCTCGATGGTCATCCGGATCGGATCAAATGTGAACTCGGGATGCGGAAGCATGTTTTTCAGCAGCTTGTTCAAGAGTTGCGTGAGATAGGTTTTGCCAACTCGCGTTATATCACTCTGGAAGAGCAAGTTGCTATTTTCTTGTACATGTCGGTCACTGGATTATCTAGTCGCCATGTTGGAGAGCGCTTTCAGCACTCCCCAACCACGATCACAAAGTATATCTCCATTTATTTATAATATTTTTGCTAAATACTCTTGTCTAGATATTTCAAGAAAATTTTGGTCGCTGTATCCTCTCCACCCTTCTATCCTAGATATGTTTTTCTCCCCCCTGACGACGCTCCAACTCCCCTCAACATTCGTTGCAATCCAAAGTTCTTCCCCTACTTTCGAGATGCTCTGGGTGCTATGGACGGGACACATATCAACTGTTGTCCCTCTGCGTCAGAGCGTCATTTGGCTCGGGATCGCAAAGGAGGTATTACTCAAAATTGCCTGGCATGCTGCTCATTCGACCTTCGCTTTCAATACATTCTCAGTGGATGGGATGGCTGTGCATCCGATGCCAGCATGTATCAGGACGCACGTCTCTCTGATTTGTTTATCCCTCCTGGCAAATATTATCTTGCTGATGCTGGATTTGGCATTTGCAATGCACTTCTGGTGCCGTATCGCAACACTCGATACCATTTGGCAGAGTGGGGTCGGGCCCAAGTACGGTGAGCAATTTTTTCATTTAGATATACATCCATTTAACCCAGGCCATCAAAGCCCTCAGACACCACAGGAGCTATACAATTTGCGACACGCATCTGCTAGAAATGCCGTTGAACGTATCTTTGGGATCCTCAAGCGACGTTTTCGAATTCTTATTCATGCACCAGAATTCAGCATGGCCAAGCAAGCTCGTATCCCCCCTGCTCTTGCCGCAATTCACAATTTTATTCGGGTTCATGATCCTACGGAGATTCAGGAGTTTCGCAATGTTCCAGAAAATGTTGACATGAACCCAGGTACACCGAGGGGAGTATTGGCAGAGGGACCCGCGACCCGTGCAGAAAAAGAGCAGGCAGGCAATTTCAGAGATGATCTTGCTCAGACAATGTGGGAGGATTATCTGGACCATATAGCAAGGAATGGGGCTGGTTTGGAGTAGTTACATTCAAGGGATTGTACTAAATAGTGGGACCAGTACTAGTACCATCCCTCTGTACAATCTTTCGCTGAATCCAGACACGTCGCAATCCCTCCGCCTCCGAACCCTGAATCATCATGTAGGTATCAGCTGCTGCGACATCAGCCTCAAAAACCTCAATCAAAGATGACATCTGCTCGTCTGAAAGATCCTTCTCTACCTTCAGTGCACATGCCATCGCTTGGCGCTTGCGAATGGGAGAGAGCATCAATGTCGCCACCGGCACTGACTCGACTGGCGACTCGGAGGTGGCGGAAGTCTGAGAGAATGAGGAAGATGCGCTCTGAAACAAGGTGTTGAAGTCAGCAAAGTGATCTGCGAGCGACTCGAGCACTGCAGTTCCTGATTTGGGCTTCTTCGAAGGAGGACGAGATGACCGAGAAGAGTCGACAACAGCAGAAATGGAGCGTTTGAGTGACGGGGTGATGCGAGGAGGTGTTAACTCCCACGTGATAGACTTGCCGTCTTCATCATCAGATGCTGGGGGTGTCTCGACAGCTGGCTGTGTTGGGTGGAATACGTTGGTCCCTTTCGCGGTGTCAGAGGGAACAAGAATCTCCATGAAGGTACAATGAGCCCATCCTTTGTTGCGAAATGGCCTCGCAAGTGGGCGCTTCTATGGCAAATTCAACAAAGAGATCATCGAATCATACAAACGTACCTTGACAAACGCATCCCAAACATCGCTCGTTGCATCGTCTATGCTCGCCCCTGTCTCATCAGACCATGCTGGGAAGCCCGATTGGCGCTTGATCTCGCAGATTATGGCCCATCTTTCCTTGAGCTTGTTGAATTTGAGTGACCTGTATCCTCGAATGTGGATAACACTCACCTTGGTCCACTTGTTCTTACATGCACTTGCATTGGTGGGACCTCCGAGTTTCTGGAACTCGGAGTCGGACAGACCTTCAGGGCAGGTCTGGAGATGCTTCACAGAAGCCTCGAATGTGGTTTTCTTGAAGCTCATTCCATCTCCAGCTTCCGACTTGTGCTCGATCAAAAACTGGAGAAACCGCTCGACAACTGATTCAGGCCACTTGGAGGTATCACTGGTGGGCTTTTTGGTTGGTTTTCCGGTGCCGGGAAGGGTTCCAGAGGTGTCCGGAATGGTATCGAGCACTGCCGGCGAGTGCGAAGCAGCCGATTTGGCCATAGATGATGAGCTGTAGGTAGTCTTGAGCTCGCACTCGAATCTATTACCGAGAGTCACATTTTGTCACAAATAATCACACTTTTGTCACACGGTCACACGGGAAACTGGAGCGAGAAACTGGCGAGAAACCGGTTGCTGGACAGGCTCTAAGTAGTGAACCCGAGTGGCATCATATGGAGGGTGATTATGTAAGCGGTGCTTATCTTATTGACGTTTGTTCCCGATGCTGTGCTGGAACTTAGCGGCGGTCGAGTCGGGTACGTCTCTTGACAGAGAGACGGAACACCGATACGGGGCGGTCTCGTTCGAAAGTGAGCGTACATCTTTGCAAAAAGATATACCCCCTTTTCGAACCTGAAGGCCTGGTTCGGGAGCGGCACCACAAACGTAGGGCACGTCGTCATCCGTACACATTAGGGCTGGAAATCTAACTCTACTCTCGAATGAGCACACGGACTTCCGTAAATGACCGTAACCAGGGCCGTGTATGCGCCTTTCGTGACGCATACATCCATCACCTAAAGTTCAAACTAGCCCTTCTGGAACATAGTAGGAACCCAACGTTCCCTTGGCGCAAGTGACGGTAGCCCCTCACCTATAAAGAACACGTGGTCCATCGTCACCTGCACGTTTGGACAAAGACGCGATCACTATCAACTTAGCAGACACACAGAGGTGAAGGCGCTCACATTCAGTAAGTACGAAGGTAGGGCCAGCTTTCACGAAATCGCCTATTAATTGATCCGGCGTTGGCACATAACACTAAATCCAAATCAGTGACCCCGTTCGATATCGAGATGCAGATCATCGACTTACTCATATCACGATGGCTAGAGCATCGATACTGGCAAGCAAGACCGGAGACTCCATCACGAACGATCTTGCACAACTTACAACGTCAAGAATCCCATTTGCATAAACACGGCGGTCAACTGTGAGATGATGTCAGATTTCCCCTTAATGGGCAGAACGACCCAATGAGATTCCCGGGCGACAAAAGCTTGGACGACTGTACCGGATGGCCTCTTCTTGATAGTACCCTATAGAAGCTGTGACGATCGTGTCACAAATAGCAACCGCTATCGCGGCCGATGGATAGAATTGAGCGCTCCTGTGAGTCATGCGGGGGAGGGTGTGAATAATGGGTACCGTACTTGGTCGACGAAGAGATTGCATTTTTCGGTCCGGGAGCGCGGATCCTGCTCATGGAGTGATGAGTGGGAGCTTGAATATACGTTATACAGGTACGCACAACTGAGCTGTACCTACTACATGGAATGAATCCAAGAATCTGTTATCGGGAGTTACTTGACAGCTGCCAGAAGGAAATCGTATTTATTCCCAGGACTGCTCACCTTCACTTTTTCAATCAGCTATTACTTCCGCGAGTGTATCTGTACATCGTACCACTATCAGATATACCAATTTCCATTACTGACTTGGAGTAAAGGTCAATACAGGGAAGTTGAATGTACGAACTTATCCAACCTCTGTGAGCATAGAAACTATCACCTCGTGAGAAGTTGGTGTTCGCATAAGATACGGCAGGCTTACATTTGGACTATGAAAGGCACCAAGTACCTGAGAGGTCCCCTCAGGAGAGGATTGGGGGGAAGAAGACACATGACTTACGACTAGGGACATGTCAAGCTAGCAGGTGAGGTCACAGAAAGGCCGAGTTGCAGCATTGACTCACTCCGGAAGATATATTGTGCAAGAGGCACATTCACATGACCGACTGTCAATCAAGCTTGATGGTGTAGAAGAAGTAAGGCCCACGAATGTTTGGGCGCTTTCGAGCCCGCTGTTCGACACAGTCAGTGTACAGAATAGAATCGTGTCGAGTTGAATCATCTCATCGATCGATGATGAGTAAAGCAATCAAACATACCTCAAACCCTGAGGTCTGAAGAAGTGGTCAAACAACGACTGAATTTTTCAGATATATGCCTTACCTATCAAACTTGACGTCCAGATAGATGTGCTGGACGTGGTCCTCGTGAGTACTTTGCTCGCAAACGCAGTGGACAGAAGTGCGAAAAACGCCTGAAATTTCTTGGCGTAAAACACGTTGAAAACTCTGCCCGTCACGGTGCACATGAAGGTAAACTAGAAGAGGGTCAATTATGTTCGGAGCGGATTATAGTCCTGGACTAGCGGAGAACCCAAGATATAATATGCTCCCATCGGAGAGACAGTGACCCCTCTGCCAACTGGTGGCAAGTTGCGTGGCTCTTGTCATTGGGGATTATTCTCGATTATCATTCCTGTCTCGAAATCAGTTTTGCCGCGGTCACCGTAATCGCGATGGTCAATCACTGCCACTGGGAGTGGTTGATCCGAGTTTGACCTTCCACACTCAGCTTCGTTTTGGTTGTCTTCAAGTTGCAATTCGGACCTTGTGGCAACTTGAAACAAAAGTCTGCTGCCAACTGCGTCCGAGTCTCGATTCAAGTTTGGCCATCATTTAAATGAATCATTATTCCTGCCACTCGCAACTCCAGTTCATTCACATATTCATGATTCTGATTCTCAACTGAGGGACTGCACCACCGAGGTAACATACAAATCCTGCTGATGTGAGCTCGGAGAGGTTTTGAGTTCACAAAAGCGAAAGCCTTTGAGTCACCTCAAGTGGCGGCAGAGAGATTCACTGAAAGATTATTCATCTGGCCCAGCAATGGTGTCGGTGGGAATGTCAATTTGCGTTTGGTGGTTGACCAGAATACTGACAGACTCGGAGGACTGTAGGTGCCAGACATGGACGTGTAACACACACGTGGAGTGGCTGAGCTCATATCGAGACTGGACAGTTAGAGGCTGTATTGTGCCCCTGAGGCGGAGATGAGAGGCTAGAGTGACGAGCCATCTATGTTGTGTTTGACTTGGGCGTCAACAGAGCCAGGAAATCCCAGTTGGTCTCGACTCAACCAGTGGATGTCAATCTACCTGATCCAAACAATGAGCTTAGCGCTCTGGTGAACAGTCCTATTAGAATAGCCCGACTCAGAGGTGCCATGGTGATGATTATGGTTCAGATATTTACCTACCCTCGAAGGTTTATATGGTCCGCCCTCTCGGGGAAAGCCCCTAGGAGAGGAAGAATCAGGGACGGGTCAAATCGAAGGCCAACCTCGAGCGTCAATGGAGCAGCAATCCATCAACTAGCGCAGAAACTGACTCGCTTGATGTCATCCCCAGCCTGGTCATAGTCCCAGGCCGTGTTATACCCGGACCTAATGTTATCTACTCCACGAAGACTGCCATCGTCAACAATTACGCCCAGTGGAACATCACCAACGCAAAACGTAGTTGGTGCCCGCCTCGATTGCTGGGCTGTCCTTGTGATCAAAGATGATAGGCCACACGGGTTTCTTGGCTCCGACGATCCTGCATTTAGAGACGCAGTGAGATGTGCAACCAAAGTTGTTGCCATATTCTTCCAGACCAGAAGCCTTTTCTAGCTTCGAACACTTGCCGCAGATATCATGGTCAAGATGTGGAAACTCGTGAGAACATCCGGAGCATCGAAGGGCGACTCGGAGTGGAGAGGTGCGAAGACACGAAAGACTGTTGGGCTGGGGATGGCAGCAACATTGGTTTACCACTCGGATGCAATAGCTTACACAATTAGACTTGTCGTAAATAAAAGAAAACTCGAAATCCCGAAATTGGACCTGGTACACATACACCTGGCTTGCTACTAGTGCCTCGAACCAGTGTCGCTGTCAACGTGTGGTCCTGTGCTGTCGACATGGCTTGGATACACCTTGGACACGTACTACATGGCACTCGTGTCTTATGGGTATAACACTGGAGACTACGATAGGTCGTCTCAACGGCACGATCTACCAGATGAGACCTTCTGCAAGATCTTCTCCTTCTCGAATCCCGTAGATGTTGTCAGGGCGAGACTGGTTGGTCTTCTTTCATTCGACTCATTTTGATCTAAAGCCGTGTCCTGATTATCTCTAGGTTTCAAAGCGGATCCGTAATATCACCTACGATCATGAACTGTGGAAGGATCTGTACGCCAACGCTCGTTTGCCTCGCCCACCAGGTCCATTTCCTTCCCAGTCGACTCAGGTTCTCGAGCGTATTCTAGTACGATCGGCGCAGCTAGCGGAAACTTGGACGACGCAACCAATGGAAGTAGTCGCAACCTCAGAGACTAGATTAGGTTTGCTGCAAAGGGCAAGCCCTAAACTGGTCTGCGGGAGATGGATCATTAGTTGCGAGCAACATAGCATGATCGTCTCGCATGACCCAACCAGAACCTCCCTTCGGCAAGTGATATGGAAAGCTGACCTCGGACCAACGATCTTATTCTGGGAATCTTGTTCTATCACGTCCGTGGAAGGAGAATCGATCTACGTCGTGGCGTTCGGGAGACCTTCTTCCGACTACCCCTCGCACTCGTAGGCAGAATCACTCTTGGTGTCCAATAATTCTGTGATTAACTATTTGATAGGCTGCTTCTAGAGTTTCGCGTCAATGGCGATTCTTTAGAGTTTTGCTCTTCTCTGGATATCCCTGCCGGAGCGTTCAATTCTACCACAGGTATCCTTCATGCCAACGGGCCCTTCCTCTACATCCAGGGCTTACGTATCGTCTTTGATACGCGCACTCGTATTTTCTACGGATTCCCTGAATTTAGCACTCAACTGGTATGTGTTTCTCTGTGATATCTCTTATATCACATCCTCATGGTGAACTAGAGTGGAGTCGAAGTGCCTGACCGGGGTCCTCCCAATATTTTGCTCACAAGCACACACATCATCACTCTCAACTATATCATTGTCGGCGACTTGCGGAACTCGGCTCTCGTCCAGGCTTTCACTCCTCCTGCTCATCCACGTCTGTCACCTGCTGGCATATGCGACCTTCAGCTGACTCACGAATCTATCGACTCCCCTCAGTCAATGACTCTAATCCGGGACTCTACGGTTGATTCCGTGACCGGATCCACCAACGTGAGGTTTATGTGCCGATACAGTGAAGCTCAACAGATGGGCTTCCGTTGCATCGATTTCACATTGCCCAAGCCTCGTGAAAACTCTATCCTACCAATCACATTCGATATTCACGACATCGGCTCTATCCCTGGACCCTTCTCATCCTCCTACGACCGCTTCAATGTTCACTTGTACGTCGATGCTTCCTGGGACGGGTATGTTCGGGGTTATATTCGGTTTGGCGACCTTGTCAACCACGGTTCCACTCAAGAATTCCGCCATTTCACTATCAAGTTCACGATCGACGCTACGCAAGAGAGATGTCAGGCTGTTATCAGCGAGCCTTCCATGCAGCAAAAAGGCAACCAGGTTACTAGTCCCGTCACTCGCGCGTACTTTGATGGTGTGAGAGGGGCGATTTGCTATGGTACAGGACCAGTGGATGGTGTTCACGGTTATGACCGGGTGCATGTTGCACAAATTAGATAAGTCGTACAGGAGGGAGTTTAAACTTTACAGTCAAACGTCCACGTATTCCGGAGGAAATAGCCATGTATGAGCGTACAGTGCATCGAGCTTAGGCTTTACTGCTAACTGGACAAACTGCAGCTTTGGAGTTGCTGACTAAGCGCGTGTTTCTAACGCTGTCACTTCAACGGATGTCCATGTCAAGACTCATGGCAGATCTCCCAGAAGACATTCTCCTTCGCATTGTATCCTTTCTCTCTCCACCAGACATTATCCGTCTTCGACAGGTAAGCGTGGTTGAGATCATTGATATGTTGATTACCGCTGACTCCCAGTCGGATCGACTCGATGATCTAGGTCTCTAAGACATTGTATTCAGTGACATCCCAGCCCGTGGTTTGGATCCGTGCATACAAAAGTGCAGCACTTCCCCGACCTCCGGGACCATATCTACGTCCCGGTGACAAGGATGGGTTGAAGTTCCTCGAGCGTACATTAGTCCAATCTGCAAATTTGGAGCCTTGGTCTGTTCGCACCTTCCATCCGCACGCTGTTAGCACATCCCCCAGAGTTGGCGACTTTGTGAATCAGTGGCATTTCCCCCAATGGGGATCATGGTTCATCACAACCATCGAGTCATCCGTGGTCTATCGCAACCTCAACTCCAACGACCCGCAAACTCATGTCTTGTTTTGTTTGGACGAGTCCAGCGAAGGCATCAATGTCTTCCTGTGTGCTGACACAGTCACTCTTGCAGGTCATCCCATCACATACGTGCTTCTCAAGGCTCGGAAAATATCTTATCCACTGTAAGCTTTAATTATATTGAACCAGTGACTGATGGCATGAAACACGATAGGACCCTATTGAAGATCGTTGGCCACTTTTGTCCTTCACTATCGCTAGAGGCCGCCATTCCGCTTTCATATCCACGACATCATGAAGTCCTCCACCATATGACTGCCGGTCCACGATACATCTGCATGTATGAAACTGGTCTGCCAATGGACGGGGAATTTAAATTCGTGCTGCTCGACGTGACAACGGAGAAGGTTTACCATCTTCCAGCATTCATGTCTAGGGTGGTAAGTCTGGTATGTCATCATCCGTTTGGCTACAATAAAGTGGAAGCAAAGGCACCGGAAATACTCGAGCATTTGGCGCGTAACATATTTGGGCCGCGCTGCGCAAAATTCCTACTAACAGACATGCATATTCTTGCCGTCTTCGTCACCGCGGATGCGGACCACCACATACAGGCATTCGCCCTTCCTTCGGAAGTGGAGTGCGGTGCTACTGCCGAGGACGACGGGATGTTACGGATGACACACGAGGGCATATGCAGGATCTTTGTATCACCCGATTGGGTCCTCCGTGGGAATACGGTCGTCAACGTTGGAGGGGTGCACGCGACAGAGATACGAGTCATGACCCATCATCACCAGGGTGACCCGAGCAGCTCCTATGAAGACATCTACAACGGCATAGACCTCGCTCTATGTCCTTCAAGTCCTCCCGGAATTGGAACGATCACAGTGTCACAATATACCCCTGTGATCTCTTTCAAGAATGCATACACGAGGATGTTTGAGGTGGCAAGTTCAGAGGATGGGTTCGGACGCGGTGTGTGCTGCACCAGGAGCGGCGCATCATATTACACCGGGATTCAAACGTTTTCTGTCGATGCGAGCGGACCAGTTTGTCGGGCTGATCTTGGGGCAAGGAGGGATGTGTCCATGCCCGACTCCTTGCAGACCAATATGCAATTTGGTGCATGGAGTGGCAAGGTTTGCTGTATGATGGATAGCATCAAGGTCCATACATTTGTATGACACTGTGTTTGCCAATGACTACTCTCCGTAAGTAGTACTAATTAGTACAAAGGTCCTTGCACCATTTGGTAGAATGACAAGCATTTACACCAATATATTTTGAGCTACTTCACACAGAGTACACGATTCTACGCCCACTCCAAGTCGGTCTTCGCGGCATTCAATTCGATACCCAAGTTCGAGATGACCAACTCCTCGGTCGCAGCATTGTAGGTCCAGCCCTTAAGGGCCTTGCCTCTCAATTTCACCGTCGTCGGCTTCTGAACACCAAGCACGGTGATCGTCTCGAGTTTTTGATGGATGGCGTAATGACCCTTGCTCTTGATCTACAGCTGACTGGGGGTCGCGCTGAAGTTGAGGATGCGGTTGGGGCCGGGAGGGTTGCTAATACCATCGTCAACGAAAGCGTCTCCCATCGCAGTGCCTTCCTTGTTCAAGGACACGAGGAACGAGTAGGGGCAATCGCGGGTCTTGCTTCGAGACTCCAAGTTTTGCATTCATAACACGTAGATTAATCCACTGTTTATACTAATACAATATAGAAAAGTATAGCCCACATTTAGATCGATGGTACCGAGAATATACAGTTGACTAGGTCGCAAGCGTGAGCCAAGTGACGGTCTTTTGGATCAGTAGGTTTGATTAGAAATCCCGAAACTTTTTGGCAAACGAGACTAAAAGATCCTACATATAATCAGGTTGTGAGCTCAACGCCGTTCCATCGTGTAGAGAGCTTCTTACAACAACACGGATTAAAATGCCCAAGCGTCTTTGACGTAATTCTGGTTCGTTATCGAGGCAAACTACCTGGATAGTTTGAATCTTAGTACATGGAATGTCAATGTCAGGTTCCTAGGCCATCGCTTGTTCAAAGGTTGTAGCGCCCTGCAACAAAGAGCTCACCGAGCGAGATGCCGTGCTAGCCTGCGAGTTTCTGTATTGTTCGGCTTCCTGCTCCGAGACCTGTTGGGTGAGGAAGCGCATGGTATGTTCTTTAGTATTGAGAGCAAACAAAAGCAGCGCTCAACACACCATGACCCGTTCACGGGCAGACAGTTTCATTCTTGGGTACGGGTGGAACCTCAGAATGTACGAAGAACGGTAGGAAGGGAGGCGACTGGTGTCCATTTGAATGTAGAAGAAAGCGGTGGAGAGGGTGACGGGTTACGAGTTGCTCCAAAGTCAAGACACCCAGAAGGCACAAAAACAAGAGACGGAGAACGAGCGAATGGAATAAAACTTACATTTGTAGTTTAGCTCGGACTCCGAATCTCCTCAGGGCTCAGTGACGGCAAATTCCACCAAACGCGACCGAGTCTCCTGCGCTCAGCTTGAAACGTCCACTGCTCCAATCTTGCTGTCTCGTGTTGCTTCCATGGAACGACGGCGACGAGTCATGGCCAGACGCGATGCTTGCTAGTTGGCAGTATCCCGACGAGCCACCACGAACGAAGGACGCTGGCTTCGGAGTCATAACTCGGCCGCCATCATCATGCGACCCTGGCCAAACCATTCAGATTTGGAAATACCGATACCTAGAGAAGAACGAAATCTGGCCCTCCGCTGAGTTGGAGGTGGTCAAGTAGACCTTGCGGCATTCTCCATGCGACCAACGCTCAACCTACATGGACTTAGAGCCCGACGGTATGCATTAAACCTGAGACCGTAAACGCTGACGAAAAATTGTGGCCCATGCGCATAGAGACACGCGGATACAACCGCATTGGGAACTTGGGGTGTGACAGAGTGACAGACAGGGGATGTCACATCACGCTGATGCCACGCAGGCAAGTTAACCACGACCACCATGATCCCAACTGTGCGACTCAATGTGTGCCCTTCAACCTACTCAAGAAACACCAAAGAAAATGTGTGAGGAAGTATGATTGCAGAGCTATAGCCCCGCCGACCGCCTCAAGCAGCCGAAGATAAGCGACAGTCCTGAGGGACATCCCGCATGAAACGTCGCCTCAAGCAACCAGCCAGGTGTCCCCCCTTGTGGAATAGAAGTTTTGAATGCATCAAGGCACTCACCGAATAGTTTGACGCAAGACAGACTTAAAACCAGGAGCGCCTTTGTAGTGCGCGGGATCCAACCAATGACCTCGACTCCATGGTGAATATACCGCTTTTTGAACCCCCAACGGGAGCGAGCGTCGTACCAGTAAGTGCTGCAATGGATAGTTCGTGTGTAGGACTTCCTGCCAAGAAGCGCATGGAATTTTTCACCGTACGGCTGTCGACCTGCCGCTGCGAAATTGATCGGTGAAGATCGGCTGGCAGGGCATCCACGCGAGCGCGCACGACTGGGTGAGATAGCCTCAAGATGACTCGCCACGTTGTGTACCGGAAGACTGGAAGACATCGTCCCAACGTCGAATGACGGGAATCTTGTTCCCAAGGATTGCGGAATAAACGCTGCGAAATTATTCTGGTGGACGTTCACCAGACGAGGAAGAAAAGTGGACTGCGTTGCTAACTTATTTGGCATGAGCAGGATTGAGTGGGTCCAAGGGTCGACCGGTCGCCAGCTCGTTCGGTTCTTCCCTCGCAAAACACAACTCCGCTCGACCAGGTCAATCCACAAAATAATTTGTGCCACAACCACAACCCATCCCCCCCTTTTCTCTAGACATTCCAGCGGGGTGGCTTCGCTTTCTTGCCTGTGATCAGACCGTCTGCATTTTTGCCTCAAGATTGTCGAGTTATTGGGACCCTCTGACCCACCCCGAAGGTGTCTCCGACCTCTTGCCGTGGTGTTGCCCTCTGCCACCCCTCGCCACCGCTGCGCTTCCTGCCTTTTCTCTTCACCCGACTGTTATCCCCCAGAAAAAATAAAATGTTGGACTAGGATTGGAGATCACCGATAGTAATCGTCGCAAGAGAATGCCAATCCCTGGCAGGGATGACTCCTTGCGACTAGCCCGTCCCCCTTCCTGGTTTTCTCTTCGCGCGAACTACGTATATCGAAAGGTCGCTCTATGCAGCGCTCTGTCTACAATTAATACCAACTTCGTTTCAGTCGACGCACTACAATGAATAACAAGTGGATGGTCCCGGTGAGTTCAGACGTCCCCGCGTTTCGCACCACATCCGCTCATCCTATTCCATCATATTTCCGTCGTCGCCCATTGCTTTGCCTGATCCTGTTCGCGCAAAATTAAGGTCCCTCGAGGATACCCAGCCTTAGCGTGGCATGTTAGGACTGTCGCTGAGTTCCTGAAGGGGGACTTGTTCAGTGCGTACACTCGTTTTGGTTTGAGCCCGTCTGAGCATACTTGAACCCTCCATTCTTTCTACACTAGTGTGTTTGTCCCCAAGTGAGAAACGTCAAATTCACGTCCCTTCTTCATCTCCCTTTCGCGGGCGCCCATTATCTCCGCACATCCTCCATTCATTCCATCATCCACATCACAAAAGATCGATAAGGAGCACACATACTACACAGTACGCGACAGGATTCGCAACGATTCTGCGTCGTTGCGAGATAATCGCGCTCGCTATGAAGTGCTGAATTCGCACAGCCAGCGTTAGGTTCCCATTGGGGAACGAAGGGAATTTCTGTGCAGTTCCGTCTTAGCCAGCTTGTAGGCTCGGGCCAAGGCACTGTTCTCGAACTTCGATCATTTCTTATGTAAGTCGATGACGATCTCATTAATCGCCATACCTGGTTTTCCAATCACCCTCCAAGTGCCGCTGAGGAGGACCAAAATCGCATCTCTTACTCTCCTCATGATCCTAGTGCCTCACTGACGCCAACAAGATGACGCATCCATGGGCAACCTTGGCGCATGGATGTGGTGCCCGATGCGCGGTGGACGATGGTATCCACAGCTTTCCAATATCGGGAAGTTTCCCATAATCGTTCTGTGGCCGTCCTTGGCTCCTTTTCTCATAACCGCTCGATGCGATGAGTTGGCGAGATCTCTTGCTGGCCCACCATAGAGGTTAAAACGTATGGACTTGTCGTTGGCGAACGGTAGCCTAGCGGCACAGGGAATACAGCTCAGCAGGTCTTCGGGACTCTCTGAGGTCATGGTCGGCCAGTTCCTATAATGTAATGTGTAGTATCGAGACTGCACAGTGAGATATTTGTTCATTGTCCTCCCCAATCACTTTACGAACCCCTGTTTCGAGATCTCCAGCAAATATATGCTTGCCTTCGGACCAAACAAGTAATTTCCCCAAGACAACGTTTCCCAAAGTAAGTGGCAGGAAACATGGACCTATTGTAGCAATTAAAGCAACCTCAGGGGGTCGTGAAGTCCAGGTACGGGATACGAGCTCTGATTGGACCAAGATGCGTTCATGAGTTGACTGCCATCGGAATGGTCCAGGTGGCCGAAGCAACTTAGCAGTGGCATATGACGTCTTCCACAGCTGCGAATCACGAGTAATATCACTGAACCTCTTTGATACCTACATTGGGGGGCGTCAGGGGAGTTGAATGAGGCAAGCACGAGTCAAATTGGACCGTGACTTACACGACGCAATCTGACGATTTCGCAAGGGCTCAAGCGATGCGAGATGTAGTAAATAAGTTCATTTAGGGAGTCTGGGAGTCTGGGGCATGAAAGTCTGCATTCAAACCCGTTGCGCTCGTCAGGTTCAGACGAGATGATGGAGCGCCAATGATGTTGGTGTGTGAGACATTCAACCTCTTTTCATTCTTAGCTTGTCTTTTGTCGCTCCATATCACTCATGATCACGCTCCATTTTCTCATTCTGTTCTTAGCCCCCCCCTTTTTACAAATAAAATGTCATACAATTAAGACACAAACACACCATGAGGGGTACGGGAAGGGTCAAGGCTACTCGATCTAGTTCCAGTGAAACGAACCGCGAGAAATCTATTCGAGAACATGTTCGGCGGCGGTTGAGATCGTCCATCATCCTTACGTAAAGAGAGGGTTGACATGGCAAAGACGGTCGATCAACTTGGCAGAATGTGGCAAGAAAGGATCAGCCTGACGGAATGTCGCTGACAGCTTGCCTGGCAGCCAGCTTGGAGTATGCAGGAACTATGCAGGCAATTTCTCCACTGCTTCGACGAGAGCCTAGGTGCGAGCGGTCGGTGTGGGGGATGGGTGGAAGTTGACGAGCGCGGGTGGGAGAGGTGAAGAAACGATCACCAAAGTCGGCCTCTGCGTTACTATTGCTTGACGGGGTGTTCATGACATGGGAGATGAGCACGCCAGCGTTGAGAAGGAACGAGGATTGTCGAACCAAAAACGACCGGAATGGCGATCGTCAACTGCGGTCATGGGTACGTTCACTACCCACCACCAAGCGGTCAACATCAAAGCAAAGGCGAAATTGATGGCACGCACAGAATAAGCCCTCCGTTAGGGCCTCGGCGGCAACCCACGCGCGCCAGTCCCAGACTTCAAGAGCAATCCCCTTATTCCATGCATAATTGGGACAGGAGGGGTTGCGCCGCCAAGAAAGATTCTCGGGAGTACGGTCAGCTGGTGTGGTGCGAAGCGGAATGGTCAACTTAGAGCTTACCGTACCACCAATTTGGTCGCTCGTTGCAGCGTATCTCGAGTCGTTGACGTGAAACAGAGTTGGTGATAAGCCTCGACAGAACCTAGTGGTGTGCATAGACTGAAATTTTGATATAAATTCGCGGCGAAGAGATAAAATGAAGGGGGAATTGGGTAGTGACGAAGAGAGACAGGAAACTGGTCAGAGCCAATTTTCTTGACAAGCCACACTCCCTGGTGCGGACCACAAACCACTTCTGGCCCAAACAATTTAATTTTTTTTCAGATCACGGTCACAAAAAGAGTCTGAATGGTGAAGTGAAAAACAGAGAGTGTGTGCTGCGGTAGCAAGATGCTGGCAGATGGTATTTAAATGTTGGAAACTGGGCCAGGTCGCTGGGTCGGATGACAATCGGCGTTCTTGGGGCATTGACGAGGCCGCATGGAGTGTAGACAGTGAGGAGAAGATGTCGATGGCGCTGGGATGTCGAGTAAAAAATACGATACCGGTTTGTTGTGGGCCTGTGGCGCACAAGTGGCACAGGCAATTTCGTGGAGGACCTGGAGCTAATAGTAACGCGGAGTTGGGTTTGCAAGGGAAGAACCGAACGACAACTCCTAGTCCCCTCCAATATTGCACCAACCACCAGAATTTTCTCCTTGCTGTCCATCCCCATAATTTGGAGGGTAAATCGTCCGACTCTTGGAGGCCAGTTGACCCTCGGATGACGTCCCCTTCGCTGCACACCGCGTTCGGTCTCCTCGAAGATATCTTACCCACCCTTGCGCACTCGTCTGGACACACCGCCAGTCAATTCCCAGTCGATTCAGAAAGCCACAGTGACATGTCGTCAAGAATCCTGGCGTCCGACTAACGAACGGGGAAAAATTCCATGCGTTTCTTGGCAGCAAGTCATACACGCGGGCTATCCATCGCGACACTTACTAGTTCGACGCTCTCTCCCATTGCGGGTTCAAAAACGTTTTATCCGTCATAGAGTCGGGGTGACGGATTCGTCACTGCGCACTACAGGGCGCTCCTGATATCAACTCTGTCTTGCGTCAAACCATTTGGTGAGTGCTTTGATGCACAAAACACTTCTATGACACAAGGAGACATATGGCTGGCCGTCCCAGGTGCCATTGTCTCCTTGTGGGACGTCCCGATCGACACCGCTTCTTGGTACGTTTGAGGCGGTAGCGCTGTGGTCCTGCAATCATACTACCTCACACAAAGTTTATCTCTTTAGGAGCTTGAAGGGCACACGTTGAGTCGCACAAGTTGGGATCGTGATGGTCTTGGTCGACTTGCCTTACGTGGTTTCAGCGTGACGTGACATGCCCCTGTCCGTCACGGTGTCACATCCAAGTTTCCCACTGCGGTCGTGTATCCGTGTGCGCGGCCACAATTTTTCGTCAACGCCTACGGTCTCAGGTTTAATGCATACCGTTGGGTTGTAAGACCACGTAGCTGGGCGTCGGTTGGACGGGAAATGCTTTGGACGACCATGATCCCGTCCAACCGGCTAGCGCGCATGGTTTCGTTCTTCCCTAGGCATCGGCGTTTCCAAATTTGAACCGCCTCGCTAGGGTCAATGACGGCTCATTTGCGGCTCTGAATCCAATAACCCTCTTCCTGGTGGTTCGCTCGAATACTGCAAGCTAGAAAGCATAGCGTCTGGCGAAGATTCGCCGCTGTTGTCCTGCGGAAGCAAAATGGCAAGGCCGGCAAAATGACAAGGCAAGATTGGATGGTGGACGCTTCAAGTTGAGTGCAAAAGGTTCGGTGCGATCTGCCGTTATGTTAGCCCTGAGGCGATTCGGAGTTCGAGCTTCAACTGTAATTTCAACTATAAATGTGCGCTCCGTTTTTCTTCGTCGTCGTTTCCCTTGCTCTCGTGGTTGTTACCACGTTTTCTCTGCGTCGTGCGTTTCGAAGCAGGTCGGGCATCTTTTTTTTTACTTCTCTTCTCCATCTCTCTCCTCGACAATCCAATGAACATGGGTCGTCTTCCACCGTCTCCCTCTTCAAACCTCAGGTTTCACCCGTACCCGAGATTGGGACCGTCACCCCGTGAACGTGTCTTGGTACGTCGAGTGGTTCGTTCAGCTACTGACACATACTCATCGCATGCTTTCTACAGGCTTCAAAAGAAGCTCAACATACAATTCCTCACGCCAGCATGGTGTCGAGTTCTGTGAGTACTCTGTAGTGTAACACAATAACCTATGAATGAACGAGAAATGATTCAGGAATATCGTTCTTCATTCACGCGGAAACGACCACATCAAGCCATCGACACTCTCCATGGTTTTTGGTCGCGTCAGCGACGTTCTAGCACGGCCACCCGAGTCAATGTGAGTCACACTCATCCACTTCGTTGAAATGGATCTCGCGAGCTCACGACTGGCGACAGGATCTGGCCCGTTTGTTCGCCGAAAAACTGTCTTTGCGGGCTGATTAGCTGGACCTGCTTACTTCTATATCTAGACATGGCCGTGCAGTTCATGCTTGTGGTCCGTTGACTGTGCGTTGTCGAATTTATTTGTATACATTTGAGTATCCCCTAGGTATTGTTCGCTATCAATAATTGATTAATATGTGTCGCAAGGCAACAGTGACGGCTGGCGAGGATGTGAATTGTAAGGAGTAGACGACTCGGAGGGCGTATCGCGATCCTCAAACTCAGAGTAAGTGATGCTGGGCTGGACTTTCTTCGTCGCATATCGTCGGCCTCAGTCCTCAAGTGAGGCTCGGAAGGCCCAAGTCTACACCTCCTGCCCAGCTGTGTCCGGAGGAAAATGCCGCTCGAGTTCCAGGTTTCTAACATATGCCGGTCTCATCGACGGTTCCCTTGAGGACGACCTAACGATGTAGACAATCAAGTTGCTAAGCTAGATAGTACATACATACACAATAATACACGAAAAATCCCCACAATAGGTCGACAATAGGGATAATAATAGTAAGCTAGATAGTACATACATCCAATAATACATGGAAATCCCCACAATAGGTGCATGATATGGTGTGATAATAATGGTATCGGCCGGTGGATTCGAAGACCAAGCGTAAAGTTCTCTCTTTAGAGGGCTCTGGTGTATGATAGAGAGGGTGGAGGGAGTGATGTGAGTGTGATAGGTTGCATGGCAGACAGAGGGGTGACACGGAGACGGTGGAAGCTTGATGCATTCAAGATCGGAAGCAACGACGGGGAGTATACACGATGGATCGGGGAAGAGAAAATACAAACGGGGAATGGCATGGATACGTGTGAAAGATGGTCTGGGACGGGGGAGAGGGCGAGGGGGGAAATGCTCATGACGCATCTTGCGAAGGGGCAGCGTTGCGATTCAGGGTCCTTGTGGAAGTTCCGAGATACGAAGGTTTGAACGATATTCCACAATTTTGAAGGCCACCGACCTGCAACGATACTCGAGACTGATGGGGAATTAGGTACATCCGGGTTGAAAATATGGATTCGCCTAGTGATTCCAAAGAGATGGTCGCTGACGGAAATATGGAGCTTCTGGACGAAGAGTGTCAGATTGACATTGTCATCACCCACGCGGTATTCCATGGGTAGCCCATCCTGCGGAGCACATGTTACAGCGACCTTACCTCCCCCAAGCCTTGTCACGTTGACCTGAGCGGAACCACCAGGAGCTCGTTGGAATGATGTAATCACCCAAGAACGTGCTCTGTGATACCCCGTGACAATGAAGAGGGAGTCAGGACTGACAGTACGACCGAGGCGTTGCTCGGCAAAATCGTACCAATCAATGGCGCGTTGAGTGGCTTCGACTGTAAACTTGAGTTTACTACGTAACTCATAACTCTGCGCACCATCTGGAAGCAGAAGTGCTTCCCCGCGAGTAGTTGAGCTGATCTTGTACCTATTAGACAACATTCTTGAGTGTGAAAGTAAGGAAATCTTGCGCGAGGTAAGTGTACCTGGATAGCTCAGCACACCCGCTGTGGTCAACCTCGACATCAGGGCCATGAAGGACGCGACCGCGATCGACAGCATTCCTATAGCTCGCGATGTCCTTTGGTAAAAGAAGTATACGTGAGAAGTTTCTCGGGACACCGGTCTTTCGGTTAAAAGGATCGTCCCAGGTGAGGGTAGCGTTGAAAAGGACGTCCAAACCGCCACTCTCCGCGTTGAACACGCAGACGTCTCCGATTTGAATCCCCTCTTGTCGATGAGACATTGGGGAATCTTCGGAAAGCCGGGACGGATACACAAAGTGTGTTAGGGAGGAGTGCTTCAAGAAATTTCGAGATAAGTGCATGGCGTGGCTGTCGAGGGGGAAGATCGGAAGGAGAATGTTTAAGTATTTAAGCTGTGATGATGTGCCGCGGGCCGCGGCGCGGGAGTATTTTCCTGGTGTCTGTGTCCACGAGCGACATAGATACCAACCACGCGGGACACACCCGTTCGGTGAGTTTGACTTCGACGTAACGGCTGTTTCGTGGGTCCGGAGGACAGATGGTCCGGGGTTAGGTTGGACGTACCCATTGCAGGTGCCGCTTGGCTTAGGGAGAGAGAAAGAAAGGAAAAGAAAAATCAAACTGAACTTTAGATTCACGGTGCGGTGCCTCGGTGGCGGTGCTGCCATGGATGTCTTCAATATTTTCCAAGTGTTCAAGGTTGTTGTCCGGGGTCCCATAAACCGAACGGGTACGCTATATGTGCGTAAATTTGAACTTTTAACTCGACTCTATAGACCAACAGGGCGAAGAAGTCCAAGCCATAATTCGTCCAACGAGGAGGTCTTGTACTCCCTGATCGCTGAACACGCTAGATGTCACGACTCACGAGAGCGGTGGCGCTATGCTGGAGATGAGAGTTGAAACGTTGATCAACGAGTGATTACGCATGCAGTGTATGGTTCACCTAAAACGAGGAGGATATGATCTGACGACTGACGACGAAACACCGTGTCGTATATTTTGCATCAAATTATTGATATCATAGCATACTACATACCTCAGGCTTTTTCTGCGAGTTTTGAGTTTTTCTATGTTTTATTTCGCGCTTCTTGCACCTAGCGCTTTGTAGAATCTGGTTTTTGTTTCCTTCGTTGTCGCCCTGCTCTCTGTGCACTCGTGTCAAATTGGTTGTCTCAGTCTGGATTCGCATCAGACAACCCCCGCCGCTTCATCACCGCTTGAATTCAGGTCGAAATCTTAGCCTTGTCTCAAATCCTATTCGCTACAATACTCATAAAACTATGGAGCATAGTAAAGAGGTCCCCTTCAATGTTCTCCGAGTCGAGAAGTCTCCACGGATCATCGACCCTCATTCACCATAATACTCCTTCACGGCGATCTGTTCCGTGTCCTCTTGACAATAAAGCTGCCATTTAGTCTCAGTCTCAAGGTTCTTAATGTCTTGCTCCCAAATGATGTAGCCCTGAACATCGCCCGTGATGATTTGCGAGTCCCTATACGCCGTCAAGTTGTCCGTGATGTAAAGGCGCAAAGCCGGCGAGAACTTTAATCCGAGAGTTTCCGCGGGTCTAGCATGACCATGACAGGAGTTAGTCCTTCGGGTTTTCCAAACGACTCAGAGATAACAGGCGACGTACTCGAGCTTTGGGAAATAGAGGAGAAAATCAGGAATGAATGCCTTTTCCTTGAGGAAGCCTGACAATCATCCAAGATATGCTGAACAAGCTGAGAAACATCTCATGGATCCGAGACTTACCGAGCCCCATGGACTGTGTCTCTTGTGTACCGTTGAGTGCCTGTACTTCATCACTCCCTGGCACCGATACAGCCGGCTGTACATTCAAGATAGAACCAGTTTCAAGAGAGGGAGAGAAAAAATGTCTTGAACGCCTACCGTGAATGAAAAGAACATATTGTCCTCCAACAAAGTCGTTTGTTGCCCGACCTGCCATAATGTCATCGCTTGTACCAGTCACCGGTATGAGGTATGGCGGCAATCGCTCACATTGATAGGCTGATGGGTGATAGAAGATACACGGCCGGGTTCATCAAGAACAGGCTTCATGTAAACCAGTCTGGACAATACAGACGCACGGGTATTGTTGGCTTGCATCCTTGGTCAGTCGGATTGCACTCACTGGTCCCGGTATACCACGGTCTTCATGTAGGACCCTAGAACATAGGGTGAAAGGGATGAACGAAATGAACGGAAGAACGAACGGTAAATCTGATACCTTGAGCTGCAAACCTGGCGACTCTAAGAATATGACTGAGCGATTGCGTATTAAGCATAGCTAGGTAGGGGACTCACTTCCAGCAGATCTGTTGTTGCTGTTGTTTGACCCCAGGCAGTGGCTCAAAGGTCAGCATAAGTGTGGCATCCTTGCCGAGATCCTGGCTGTGAATGTGCGAGGGAGAGTTGGCGGGGAATTGAGAATTGATACTTGGATACTCACCTAAAGAATACTAACTCCCAGGAGGGTGCGTCAGAGAGAGACATGATAGCTAGGTGATTTGGGGGAATCTTGCCGGCTTTAATACCATCCCCCTCAACAAAATAGTCCCTGTCAAGAAATGAATGCGGAATGGCTTCAGTGGCGACTGGGTGACGAAACATTCCTGATGTTCAACAAACGATCTAGCCTTGATCAGTATCTCCGGCTCATCCAGTCTTCGCAGTCGGTGCATCCTTCTCCGAGTTCGACGTTGGACTCGGACATCCCGAGCGCTAAGTATTGCATCACAGCTTCCAACGACGGGTATATCAGGGGTTTGTTTCCCCAGGGACCACGATATTCTCATCAACGGTCCAGGTTTACGCGCTGAATTACACTTTTGCACCACCGAATTCACGATCGACGCCTAGGGAGATAAATGTGAAGCGATTGTGGGAAGACGGGTTGGTCGAGACAAGGTCACCAGACGAAGCGGCAGACGTCCCATTCTTGGCAACATTTGATGGTGTGGGGGGAACGCTTTGCGATGGTACAGTGCCCAGGGGTGAACAGGCGCTTATACCACCGTCCGTGTAGTAAAAAATGAGATTGGTAAGTCATCGGGGAAGTCGCTCTGGAGTCTGAGCGTTAGTACTTTGCGGTTCGAATGAATGCCAAACAAGATTTCAGTGGAAAAGTACGAGAGCACACCTAGTAAGCGCTAGTCTCCCAAACCCAGACTCTCGATGAGCAGAAGACAGTCGTTCTTGCTCTATCGAGAGTCACGAGCAGGACATCATCCCCATCCAACAAGTGTCCAATGGCATCTAGTTGGAAATCGTGGGTATCCATGGGCATGAGGCTGCGTAGGAGAGTGCGACAGAAATCGCGGCCTTCGTCCGAGGCGAATAGGAATCGTTCCGACATTCACGATCGTGGATCAGAGGTATGTTAGCCCCTCTCCGTGAAGCATCTTGCGGATCGCTGAGTCGGAGTCCGTTTCACGTCAAGGCCTGTCATCGTATGCCCAAGCCGCACGTCCGGCACGTCATCGGAGCACAAAATATAGGCGAATTGGTGCACTACGTAGTACGGTAAGACCCTCGCCATCAGATGCAGACTAAGTAAGCGCAGTTTCCTCATGTACGTAGTTAGTCAGCATTCATTCTCGGGCCTTCCTTCCTTCCTTCCGCGTCTCCAGAGCGTGAGGGCAGTCTGACCCGGTCCGCCACTCGACAGAGTTTCTCGAGTGCATTCTCTGATGAACCTGGCCGCTTGGTTGGAATCATGGACCTTAGAATCAATCATTTTCATACCCAAACGTCAATCTTGTTTAGTAACAACCAAACAAAATTGATGCCTCACGAAAGATCCACGCAACCACAACACCTTGAATCCAAGTTACAATCTGTCGCCAGTAATAATACATACATACAGATTTCCGAGTCCATCGCGATACGTATATACATACATGCTTACATGCCCCTCCGCGAAGAGAGATGTTACAGGAAATCCACAACATAAATGATGCGGTGGGTAGCGTTCAAGTTGAAGACGCGCTGAGATGAACCGAGGTAGGAAAAGTGTCGTAGAAGAATGAAGGCAATGGGCTGGTTGGGAGTCGAAAGTCGAAAGACAGACCCCGGCGCGTACGCTTGATCACCGCGCGCGGTTACCAAATCCCCAGCATCAAACTCCGAGTCACCCCCCGCCTAGTCCATCTCCATCTCCATCTCCATGCCGTCCCACTCCCCACCCTTACCCCTCATCCCCATCCCCCCATTCTGTTCCTCATCCTCCTCACGCACACTCAACCCCGAAACCCCATCCTCATCCTCCGTGTTCCATCCATACTGCGCACCGCGCATACTCACTCCATACACCCTCGCCCCAATCATCATGCTATCCAAGTCGAGATCGACGTCCGCAAGATCACCTTCGCCCTCGCCCTCACCTTCATATTCTTCGTCCTCCTCGCTCTTGCTTTCCGACGCGGACCGGGAATGCGAGGAGCCTGACATGGAACGAAGACACGAACGTGGGAGAGACCAACTGTTCTCGGATGGCGCGTAAGCGTATGGTCGTTGTCGTGAAGACAGGGACATCTCGTAGAACACAGACGACGACGATGGAGAGCCCCACGATTCCGAACGAACGCTCCCGGAACGCAGTGCGAGCAGATTCAGTGCGTCGTCTGTCGTCGTCTGTGCTGGGCCAGGGACGGGCACCGGCGAGGAAGGCGTACCAGGTGATGCGGTGGTGGACACACCAAGCATACCTGGACGAACTTGCATGATGCCAGCTGTCCCATTCGAATTCGGGAATGAGTAATCATGCAGACGCGGCCCGGTTGATCCATATTGTCTGGAACTTAAAATAGAGGTTGCTGGAACCGAGCTAGACACCGGGAACGACGAATGCATGCCAGATGGAGAACTACTCATTTGTGAAGGATTCGTCTCGTTCTCTGTCGCAGGCGGAGGAACGAGACCTCCAGATAAGAAAGACGGCCATAACGAGCGATCTTCGGGTAAAGATGCAGCCGATGATGAGAGATGTGAAAGGATCGCGGCAGCCTATTCAAAATGGGTTTAGGGTAAGGAACGAACGGGACTGACGCCATGTGAACCTACCTCGAGCAATTGAACCTGCTGATGCTTGCTCAAGACGAACTTGGACGCTTCTCGCCATTGAGGAGTGTGTTCCCAGCGGTGTTTGATCAGACATGACGGATGTCTGTATACCTGAGCATCATACCGACAGTTTGAACATTCGCAAACATTCAAAGCTGTCGAGACTAGCCAACCTTGGAACAACTCTCGCACGTAAATATAGTTCCTCGTTTCCGACTGTTCTTAGTGATGTTGGTGGAATTCGTGGTCAATGGGCCGCCGGCCTGAGGCAGGGAGGTTGAAAGCTCCTTGTCATCGATGCTTCCCTGATCGGAGGTATCCTTTGTGGAATTAGCAAGAACTTTCATGGGTTGCGTGCCATTGACAGAACGATTAGACAGCGGGGGCGAAGAAATGGACAACGCTGCGAGCGATGAAAGGGTTGAAGTGGTGTGCAAGGATGCGGGGCTATGGAAGCAATGGAAGCATGCAGGTCAGCGAAACAGAGGTATGAGTGGCCAGCGGGATTCGGAATGTCATCGGGTCATGTACTTCTTCAATGGCGAGTACATGCAAGAGTGACACTCACGCAGGCCTCGTAGCAGCATCGCGAGCGTCGCTCAATCTCCTTCTGGATCTTCCCGCAGAGGACAGTCGACGGTGCTTTGTCGTGGTATTGTTTCCTGTGCGCATGTGAGCGATGTGAGATATGTGGCAAATATATGAGACAGAGTCCAGACCGCCGTACCCTGTATAGGCCGAGGGGTGGATTCTTCGGGTTGTGATGAATCTATTGGAGCTGCACTTTCTGCAGCGATGGAGAGTGAGAGCAGAGAGAGCTGTGGGTGGTCATTCTGTGCACTGAGTCAGCACTGAGACATGATCCAACTGCTCTACCAACCTGAGACATGTCAACGAATGGAAATTTACAGCTCGTTGTCGACAATGGACGTCAACATTCGAGGAGAAGAAGAGGTAAACAAGACGATGGCTCGATATGCCTCCACTTGGCCTCCACCAGAAATTCAACGTCCGCCCAAATTCGTCTTATGTGCGACCTTCCTCTTGCACTATACAAACACCGAAGTTTGTCCGATCGTACTCGAATGTACTACGAAACCGAACCCTGCTCTAACTAGGCAATTCGAACCACAACCTTCGACAAGTCAATCTTGTGCGACTCTTCTTCTCCTGGGCAAGAAAATTGGATCCTCCCGTACATACTTATACGGTTCAGCCCAACGCTTGATCGGCCGTCGGCTCCGGCAGTGCTAGCTAAGTCCGAGGACCATTCTTACCGTCTGGCACAGTGGGGTTCTTGAACAACCCGTGTGGTATTCGGATACTGCTCGCATCCTGTCATACAGCTGTCCAAGCCGTCCAACATTGTACGTACCCCGCAGTGGAACGCAATAATGACTCACACTTTCATACAGGATGACAAAGTTCCTCACTAAAGTTGATCCAGCCAAGAAGCGATGCACTGGATGTGGCCAAACCAAGGACATCAAGTGCAGTCCGATGAAAGCGAAGCCTCTAGCGAGTTTTACAATCTCTTTATCTTATCAGAACGGGGGATGTCAGCACGGGAGTACTATCGTGCTCCTGACTGGTAAGCTCGGTCCTCTCGTGTACTTACGCAGTCACCTCTGTGCTGAGACGGACTCACCGTCCGCAAGAGAACCGAACATCTCTGGCATCCTTCACTTTGTCCCAGGAGTATCAATGGTTGGAACGTATGGCAATGCCATTTGCGGATCTGATTTCCAGAATGAATGTAGCTCCGTCACCACTTTTCTCCTCCAATACCTCCAAACGGGAGTCTCGTTGGGCAGGATGCGTGTCATGACCCGAATCTCTATGTCAGCAAATCCAGCGGTATGCCGGTCTGCACGGAGTTCCTCGACCTCTTGAAGCGAACTGACCATTCTGTGTACATCCCAAAGAACACACGGGGATTGACGTACGCCTTGAGGAGGAGGGAGCATCACTGAGTTCGAGGATGTGAAATCCGGTTCGAATTCACTTTTTTTTTTCTGTTCCTGTGTTTTATCATTCTTCCATTGCCTGAGTTCCGTCCCTCGCGAAAAACGCGCTCAGCAGGGCATCATCATCTTTGTATGAACGGGACCGGAGATCGGAGCGCGATCTGTAAAACGTTGGGTACACACTTCATCGCAGCAACCATGAGAACGAGCGGGGACCAGCTCTACCCTGGTAACGCAGGAGAGATAATCAGGCAGTTTGATGATGACCAAGCCCGGAGATGGACCATGTATTTGCAATACTAATACAGCAGTACTCTCTGTGATGAACAGCGGTCATCAAACCCTCGTATGGATCGGTTCTGATAAGCAACTCGGCATGTATGGATCTGATTGTGATGCTGTGTACACACATCTGAAGAACGGGATCGGGACCGGGACGGTGAGAACGCCATTGGCTGAGTCTTTTGGTTTTCACGAGTGACACGAGCCTGAGTCTGCTCCCTGATCGGTTTTAGCCAGAGAGGATCCGAGCCTAAAGGGTTTACTTGCCACCTTGACGACACTGCCGCGTGTCCACAACGCGGAAATGCAGTGGCAGGAACCCTAAAATGATGATAGTAGGCGAAAAACATTTCATTATCACAAAGTGCAGCGGAGGAATGCAAAACTGACCAGGTGGACCGATAATTAGCAACGATAGCGTATTGTCAGCGAGATATGCCACCTTGAAACTCACCTCCTCCCGGGTCATCGCTAGATCCTTTTATCGTAATGCGCCGAGGGTAGAACAGAAAATTGAACGATGATCGTTGTGCGTGTACACATATTTTAACCCGGTCCCTGCTTCGGAACCTCCCAATGCTGCACATCTCCTTGGATGAGTGGGAGCTACTGTCCATGTTCTCCTCGGAGAATGCCTACACCAGGGACATCGTCAGGTCAGCACGGAGCTCCTTTCCTTCATCACGGGACACAAAAAAGGACATACAGTACATGAACCCCCCTCTCAGAAACAAGAACATTGCGACAGATTGTCATTTACGTATGACGTCGTGAAAACAATGACTCTGTTAAAGTTTCAACATGTGGAATTCCATTCCTTCGCGTTAATCTTCTTCTTGTCATCTGTCACGGACAGAAGCATCCATTGAGACAAACGACAAGTTCGAGGGATGAAACGATGAATGATGGTGTGATATGTGATGGTACGGTCAACAAAACAAACTTGCCAGGTCTAAAAAAACGTTGCAATCGAAAACGCACTAGACTCAAATAACACTGAGAAGTAAGCATTCAGGCATTATGATGTGATGTGATGTGATGACGCTGATAGTACTTACTTACCGAGCGAACGATCACAGAGGGGCCAATCTCGGGTGGAATGGTGGAAGTTAGTTGTGGTAGCAACTGAACGCGTGTCATCGTCCCGGCAAACCAGTCAACCATGAAGAGATCAATATCTTCGTCAGGTCCTGTCAAGTCCTTCTCAGCACCTATGAGGGCTGTACGAGAACGGAATCGGAAGCGGAAGCGGGAGAACCCCCCTAGCATTCCGCGTCCGTGAGGGTTCCATAATTTCATTTGAAGTCTGCAAGGTAAACCTACACGGTTTAACCCGAGATACGATCTGAGTCCTGACTGATTGATAGTGGAAAGCTCGGAACCTTGCGCAACGATAGGCATTAACATCTCGTTGAAAGAACACACTTTGAATTATTAAAAGATAGATGTAGAAGCCGACCTGGGGGATAATATCCTTGCGATACGTTCTTAAAAGAACGAAATACCTGGAAGATCACCCCGTGATATCAGTGATTCGATGGTGCTGAAGTGATGGTAGGACTTACCGCGCCAACGATCAAACGCCCACGGAGTCACCTCGGCGAATTCAATCCCGAGGGTCGGTCGTGGTCGTTAAACCTTTCGACGTGTCAACGTTCCGGAGGTATCCGAATCATTGAATTGATACTTCTACGTATCCAAGGACAGTGGGTGTTATACGAGAACGGAATCGGGAACTCTTTCCGCGTCCGCGAGGGCCCCACGATTTCATTTAAAGTTTGCAAGGTAAACCTATAAGAGGTGAAGTCGCCACGAGCGTGATCGATTTAACCCGAGGATCGAGATTTGATCAAAGTTGGCGACGAGTGGATTCATTGAGAACAACCATGCGCCACTCGTGCCTGCAAGGTGAAAAGCCTCGGCACCTTGCGCGACGATAGGCAATAACATCTCGTTCGGAGAGTCGCGTGTAGGGTGGAGGTCGATATGGCGGGATGATATCAAGGTGGCGCCCAAGATAGTTAGCGAAACAGGGATATTGTCCCATTGTATCAGTGATTCCGTACTCGTGCACGGTGCGCCATGAGAGACGGCTGAACGGAAGCAAGTTGAAGCAGAGGACAGCTAACGTGAAGGGCAACCCGAGTACACCCGGGCTGACCCGCGTATGAGCAGGATCGGAACCGAGACCATCAAAGTGATGATCAAACACATGGACTTGCCGAGCGGGGTAAAGGTCAAGCAGACAGCGCGTTCTTTTTTGCCACCTCGATTGAGGTTACATAGAGCCATACCCTGGCTTTACGTTCATCCTCCGAGAGGTCTCCGGGAATGAACACAACATTATTAATATCTTCAACTGGAGAAAGACGACCACGTTGCTTAAGGTGTAGACAGAACTCAGACGGACATGAGACACGACCGTACTTAGATCATGGAACTCACGCGAGGATGATTTTTACTCTTCAAGTTCCTGTCGCCCAGAAACCTGATCGCCGAGGGTACTCACGCAGGCTGCAGGAATATGGGTTGTGAGTACGACAGCGACAACTTGGTAGTCATCGTGGTTGGAGAGGTTTGGCAACGCGTTATTACGCACAAGAATTGAACTCGCCTTTTACATAACAAAATTTTCGCTGTTCTTCACTGCCTTGCACGACGACGACGACGAGCTCCTCGACGTTGCCCTCGGCGCTGTAAAAATTGACAGACTCTAGTGACAGTTTTGGTTTACTGATCTGGCAATCTGACTCGGCGATCGACGTCGTGACCGGATGCGAGTCAGATTTGGACTCGTCCAACGACTCTGCTCATCGTCCCTCCGTCCACCAGCTCGTAGCGCTCACCCCCCACCTCGACACTGCGTTCGTTTCAACCACTCAACCATGTCCAAAGAGGTCAACAAGACCGCACATACATTCGATAAAACCCGCTTGGACACCCTCCTCAACCGCAGGTTCTTCTACGCGCCCGCGTTCGAGATCTACGGTGGTACGCGGGTCTCCATCCATGATCGTATCGTCAAACTCACTCTCTTCAGGTGTCGCCGGTCTGTACGACTACGGTCCACCAGGCTCGTCGCTCCAGGCAAACATCATCGCAGAATGGCGTAGACACTTCATCATCGAGGATCACATGCTCGAACTCGACACCACCATCATGACGCCCGCTCCCGTATTCGAAACATCCGGTCACGTCGCCCGTTTCGCAGATTGGATGGTCAAAGACACCAAGACTGGCGACGTCCTACGAGCAGATCACCTCGTCAAGAACGTCCTCGAGGCTCGTCTCGCTGGCGATCGCGAAGCCCGTGGTTTGGCTGCTCAACCACAAAAAGAGGACGACAAGAAGAAGAAGAAAAAGGTCAAGAACGTTGCGGTACAGCTTGCCGATGAGAAAGTGAAAGAGTACGAGAACACCCTCGCTCAGGTTCGTCCTTGCCCGTTACCCATCAGCCCATATACTCAGCCCATATACAGCTAGACAACTATTCTGGTCCAGAACTTGGCGAGTTATGTCGCAAACATGATATCAGGAACCCAGATACCGATAATGAAGTCGGAGAACCCCAACAGTTCAATCTCATGTTCGCTAGCAGCATCGGTCCTACCGGTCAACACCCTGGGTAAGCCCCAACCACACCCTCCTCCTGTAATGGCAACCCATGGCCCCATCTCACCACCCCATCCCAGTTTCCTCCGTCCAGAAACTGCTCAGGGCCACTTCCTCAACTTTTCTCGTCTCTTAGAGTTCAACAACGGTCGTATCCCTTTTGCATCCGCCCAGATTGGAAGGTCATTCCGCAACGAGATATCACCCCGCGCCGGTCTCTTGCGCGTCCGAGAGTTCACGATGGGTGAGATCGAACATTACGTTGACCCCGCGGACAAACGACACCCTCGTTTCAACGAATTCAGACACATCGTTCTCAGTCTCCTCGATCGTCACGTCCAAACGTCCGGCAATACCACCGTAACGCGGATGCCCATCGGCGACGCCGTCGACAAGGGGATCGTCGCCAACGAAACCCTCGGTTACTTTTTAGCCCGGATCAACCTCTTCCTCGTCAATATCGGTGTCAACCCCGACCGCTTGCGGTTCCGCCAGCATATGGGTAACGAAATGGCACATTACGCAACGGATTGTTGGGATGCCGAGATTGAGAACTCGTCTGGGTGGACAGAGTGTGTGGGTTGTGCAGATCGCGCGGCGTACGATCTGTCCGTACATTCCGCAAAGACCGGCCATCCTCTCGTCGTGAGGGAAGCTCTCAAAGAACCCATCGTCACGGAGAAAGAGGTCCCGGAGTTCAATAAGAAGGCGCTTGGGAAGACGCTCGGCCGCGATGCTGGACTAGTTCAGAAGATCGTCGGAGAGATGGATGAAAACCAACTTCTTAAATTAAAGGGCGAACTTGTACAAGGGTAAGAAGACCACGTTTCTCTTATCCCTCGGAGATATCGTCCCTAACGTCCTTTTGCCATTCCGGTCGTCTTAGCTCATCCACGATCTCAGCCGAGGGAAAGGAAATCGCGCTCACGCCCGACATGTTGACGATAGAACACAAGACGTTCAAACAATCCAGTACGTTCCGCCTTCCTTTTTTCGTGACATGATCCTCGTTTCTGACTACTTTTTTTTACAGTCCGAGAATACACCCCGAACGTCATCGAGCCTTCTTTTGGCTTTGGACGAATCCTGTACACGCTTTTGGAACACAGCTTCTGGTGTAGGGAACAGGACATTGAACGTGGGGTACGTACATGTTTTTGGTTATCGTCTTGAAGAGTCGGGAGGGATTGTCTGATGATGGTTCGACGTTCGATTCTCAACACCAGGTTCTCTCGCTCCCGCCCCTCGTCGCGCCTACCAAAGTGCTCATCGTTCCATTGAGCGCAAAAGAAGAGTTTGATCCATTGGTCGAGGAAGTTTGTGAGTTTTCCCATTTCAGTGCCATCGCACGTTTATATCGAATGCGCTCATCATCCGAACCTGCGCGTGTGCAACGACGTCGACTTTTTTTTTTTTTTTTCGGCAGCTTCCAAACTCCGGAAAGCTGGCATCTTTTCTAGAGTCGACGATTCGAATACTTCGATCGGAAAGCGATATGCTCGGAATGATGAATTGGGTACGCCATTTGGGGTGACGATCGACTTTGCGTGTAAGCACCCCCCCCCCCCCCTCGCTCCTCGGGCGGTTGGGCAGAATGCGGAATGGGATGAGATCGCTGATGCCTTATTTTTTTTTGGTAGCTGTTCAAAACCGGACGATGACCCTCCGGTATGTTTCATTTCCGTCCCAGCATCGTCCCTCCTATCTCTCTGGTTTGATACGAACGGACGACCGATGCCGATGCTGATGCCAATAACTGCATATTGACGCCCTTTTTGGTTTACAGTGAACGGGATACGACCGACCAATTGATCGGGTCTATCGACGACGTGATCGGTGTGGTGACGGAGTTGTGTCAGGGCGGTATCACTTGGGCGGATGCGTGTGGACGATTGGCGGTGTATGATGGTGTACAGGCGGTTGATTGAGCTCGTGCTTTTCGTTCCAAGTTACATGTCACTGTCAGATGACATGGTAGTGTTCGTCTGTTCTGGCATGGGTCATGGGCGGGGTTTCGAGTCGATCCAGGATAGAGAATGAGATGAGATGAAGTAGAGCACCGTGAGACCCCAACGGGGTGAAATTCACCTACTGGTTCACCATGTTATATGGTTCACATCACCGGTTTTTAAGGTGGTAATCACGCTCGTGGAGTGAAGATCACCACTGGACACGGTGCCCCAAATATAGTTTAAATCACCATTTTTCTTGCCGAATTCACTACCCTGTTTATCTACTCGTCACAAAGTTAATTTCACCGAGTCCTGGGGTGATTATTTCGGGTGCACATCACTTCGTTGGCCAGTGAATCTCGCGACTAAATCAGGTAGGATCCACCGTGCAATCAGGTGTAATCCGCTCGCCCAAATCTCGTGGTAATCATCTCGAAACGGGGGGTGAAATTCATCACAATGTTATCACATATATCACCACATTTCATACAGGTGATATCTACTACTTGGTACATCACATACCGATCGTCGAATCAGGCTGCCTCCACTCCACTGCCTTCACCATTACCGCTACCTTCGAATTCGGGATCAACATCATCGCCGCTCCCACGCTCGTCATCGTCAAAATCGTCGAACCGAGTCCGTTTGTTGCCACGTTCGCCAGCATTACGGTCGTTCTCTTCCGCTGAAGCTTTCCGCGATCGTTTGGTGGATTGGTGTTTCCGCTTGTTCTGTAGGTATTGCTTGACTAGCTCCGCAACCGGCCAATCACCCTCGAACCTGGTTAAATGGTCATGGCTACCGCGAGCCTAAAAAAAATCCAGACAATTATTGACCGTACACGAAGTTCGAATTGAAGTCACCCACGAGTTTGAACACCTTCAACAAGAAAGCGGGAGGTTGCTGCTTGTATGGTATGCTCAGGTCCATTCCCACACGGCTCACGAGATCATGTACCGTCGACTGACACGATGGACAGTAAATCAGTGCTGATTAAGATATCGTAAGTCATCACGTACTTGAATCGCCAGGTACTCCTCGTGGTTATCTAATTGCATCAACCTTTCAAGTCGTCCTCTACCCCCCTCCTTCCATGCTGTTGCTGGAGGCCTCGCGATGAGAAGCCGCTGTGCTCCCTTCCCGCCCCCGGCGCTGGCGGCCGTTTGTTTCATTTTTTCTTCAGCTGCCTTTCGAGCTGATTCCGCATCTTGAGCTAATTTCTCGGCCGCTTTGGCCGCTTCCTCCGCTTGCTGGAGCTGCTCTGCAAAGCCACTGGTAAGTGAGTCAAGCCTGCTATTTTTTTCGTACCTTTCAAGCGGTCATTTTCACTGCGAAGTTGACCATTTTGCTCTTGCAGGACTTGCTTTGTCACTGTCCGAGCTCCCGTTCCCGCAGGTGTTCCTTGGTTGCTCCGGGATGGCCTTGCGGCAGGTTGCTTTCCTATCGGTGATGGATCTGATCGCCCGTTGTTTCGATCTGCAGCACCCGGGCCTAGAGGATGAGCATTCTCATTCAAGTTTGTCGTGAGTGATGCCATTTTTTTGCAATTGGTGCGTAAGGGAGCAGGAGGACTTTCAATCCAGACTTGTGGAAATTTCGTACAGGTGATGGGTTTGCGTGGAACTCTACGGAACTTGGTCTTTTAAAAAAACATGTTTGTCATTATGTACAGTATCTTTGTCGAATCAACCCACTTGTCTAATCGCAACTGATTCGTGCATCCCCCCGGTACAAGAATGCCCCCTGCAAAGTCTCCACCCAAGAAGAAACTTTGTCGCTGCTGTGGCCAGTTGGTCAGCATTCGCACCGAGCTCAATCATCGCCTTTTGATGGCCCGTCCTCATATCAAAGCCAATTCACCATATCTTCGAAGAATCCTCGAAACGAGCAAATCTAAGCATAAGCCTACTGCCAATCTACCTTCCCCTTCCCTTCAAGACTTCTCCAACTGTCCTTTCGATGATCTTCCAGCTCCGAGCCCAGAGCCAGACCGAGACATGCCCATCATGACCCATGAGCACAACTCAAATGCCGACACCAATAATCATGATCCAAACAGTCTTCCCGAAAATCCACCCCAGACGCCACTCACCAATCACTCAATTGCGCCAGGGGACATCCTTGATGATACCCATCGTGCCACTGTTACGGCGGCATTGGCGAGCGCTCGCTTATCTCATCAGCGAATGCTTGCAGACATTGATGTCGAAGATATGGCAGACATAGAACAACTGGATGATGTTCAAAATTCAGGAGCAGCCGAAGAAAGTGAGAATGAGGCAGGCTGGGAAAGCGAGGAGAGTGCAGATGATAGCCTGAGTGATCCTGCGGAGGAGTTTCTCGGCGAAGGCGTTGAACGTGCGCTCCTCGAAATTGGTAAGCTCTGTTTTCTCATCCACCAAGTGTTGCTTTTCTGATTAAGTGGCACATAGGAAACAGTGGACTTACTGAGCACGACAAATCCCTTCTCCGTGTATTTGCCTACAAGGTCATGACGCACTGCAATGAAAAGTCCTTCGAAGTACTCCGTTACACATTTCCTCACGAGCAGTTACCAACTCTGAAGAAACTCAGATCGCGAATCAAGTTCCTCTCTGGAATTGAGCCAATCCGATATGACTGCTGTCGGAATTCTTGCTGTGCTTTTCTCGGCCCTTTTGATGATCTCGACACCTGTCCTTTCTGTCACCAGCCACGTCGTGACCCCACTGGCAAACCCATCAAAACCTTTACATATATCCCTGTGATACCTCGTCTAGTTGCCTACCTTGGAGATCCCGAGATGGCTCAAAAGATGAGGTATCGAGCATCTGAGCACAGCCATCAACCTGGCAGGATTGCCGATGTGTTCGACGGTCTCGCATACCGTGAGCTGCTTCATAGAAAGGTCGTGGTCAACGAGACTGAGCTCGGGCATTGCCATTTCAGTGATACTCGTGACATAGCCCTTGGATTATCCACCGACGGATTCTGTCCATTTCGTCGTCGCAAAACAAGCACGTGGCCCCTAATCCTTTACAATTACAACTTGCCACCCGAGATCCGCTTTCATGCAAAGCATATCATCTGCGCAGGGGTCATTCCTGGCCCATCGAAACCTAAAGACGTGGACTCATTCCTATGGCCGCTTGTCGAAGAGTTCCTCAAGCTTGCTGCAGGAGTACAAGCTTTCGATGCTCTCACAGCCACGTTATTTGCCTTACATGCATATCTTATCATCGTGGCTGGCGACATTCCTGCAATCTCAATGTTGATGAAAATGAAGGGTCATAACGGCCTCTCGCCTTGTCGAATGTGCAAGATCACGGCAGTCCGTAATCCTGGCGGGCGAGGAAATACTCTGTATACACCTCTTTTCCGGGAGCGTGATCCCATCGATCCTCTTTCGCTGCCAATGCGATCACATGGAGAGCTCCTTTCGCAAGCACATGAGGTCCAGTCTGCGACAACAAGAGTCTCAGCAGAACGTCTCGCTAAGAAGCATGGCATCAAAGGTGTACCTCTCCTCAGCTGTCTTTCCTCACTTCAGTTTCCAACCTCGTTTCCGTATGACTTCATGCACTTGATGTGGGAAAACGTGCTCCGGACTCTAATTTCACTGTGGACAGGCGAGTTCAAGGATCTTGGGGCTGGCCGAGAGTTTTATGAGTTCGCTGATGGGGTCTGGACATCTATTTGCGAAGCTACTGCAGCAGCAGGGTCAACTCTCCCAACTGCGTACTGTACACGCCCCCCCAATCCTGATACGGAGCGCTCAATGTGCAAAGCAGACACTTGGTCATTTTGGAGCCAGTATCTCGGTCCCGTTTTACTCCGTGATCGCTTTGCAAGACCCAAGTATTACAAGCACTTCATCAAGCTCGCCAAGATCATCCGGGTCTGTCTTCAGTTCGAACTTTCGGCTGAAGACATTGCGGAGCTACGGGTAGGGTTGGCTTCATGGGTTGAAGAATATGAAGAGTTCGTTTGCTACCCACTACTATCTAGTCATGTGTAGTACAATTGACCTACCTCCACAGAATCTACTACCAACACGATCCCCATCGCCTAGCAACGTGCACGCTGCCAATTCATGCACTGCTACATATCGCAGACAGCATTGAACAAACTGGCCCCGTCTGGACCTCATGGGCATTCCCCATGGAGCGCTTTTGTGGCCGTTTGCAACCCGCGATCACAAGCCGTAGGCGACCAGATGAAAGTCTCTCGCGATTCCTCAGTGATGAAGCTCAACTCAATCAAGCAGCACTTGTCCACCACATGACGACTGAACTTGCCTTAAAAAAATGGAGGACAGACTTGGACTGCATCTCAGGGGCATTAAAAGATCCTGCGTGTACGTACTGGAGAGATACAGCGCCAGCGTGAGTACTGACAGTTGTGCACTACCTAGATCCTACATGCGTACTACTGCCACCACGCCGACCGCTCACTGAGGCCGCACTCGATGCTTCGCTCTTTACGAAGGTCCTGAAAGCACTTGCAACAAGGTTCGATGTCCCCATGGCCACAGTGAAGCGTTACATCAAGCACGAGGCTGTCGAGCGGTGGGGAAAGGTTCGTCGGCTTGAAGAAGGTGACACCATGGTGGCCGCTGGACTTGCACGTGTCCAGGCTGATTCTCGTGATGCAACATACATTCGGGTATGTTTCTACAAGTTGCACTGTCGTTCAAGTCGTGTACTCACCTCTTGACGCACACCATTGGCCAGTATGAAGTTCTAGTGGATAGATATGCTCGCCAACGCACCGTGACGCCCGTCTTTGTCAAGCAGACGTTCTATGGCCGTCTTGAACATATATTTTGCATCCGCGCTCCTGCGGAACGATCACTCGGTCTGACCTCTCTTGCCACCATCTTTCTCGCCGCGATCGCACCCTGTATCCTCGAGTCGACACCCACTCACCTTATGTCACTGGACATTCACCTTTATTCCACCACCAGCCCATCTCTGGATGTCGTTGACATGACATGTGTTCAATGTCTCGTTGGTCGGGTTCCGACTGCAGGGAAGTGGGCTATTGTTGACCGTAGTGGGAATCTGGCTCGTGCGGAATTCGCAGATGAGTGAGAACATCCCCCCCTCACCACATTTTCCTTCGACAACTCAGTAAGTGCTCGCTTCTGGTACACTTCCTGTTACTTACCTACTGTTTTCACGGTCGTAGAATCCACCCGCAACGTCCGTTTAGCTTAGAAAATCAATCTGGGCACGCTACAGAACATTCCCCCCTCATTGCAGTTTCCTTCTATAACTCAGTAAGTACTCGCTTCGGGTACACGGCCTGTTGCTTACCTACCGTTTTCACGGTCGTAGAAACCCCCCGCAACGTCCGTTTGGCATAGAAAATCAATCTGGGCCCGGTACAGAACATTCCCCCCCCCACCGCATTTTCCTTCTATAATTCAGTAAGTACTCGCTTCGGGTACACGTCCTGTTGCCTACCTACCGTTTTCACGGTCTTAGAAACCCCCGGCAACGTCTGTTTAGCTCAGAAAATCAATTCGGGCACGCTACAGAACATTCCCCCCTCACTGCAATTTCCTTCTATAACTCAGCAAGTACTCGCTTCGGGTACACGTCCTGTCGCTTACCTACCATTTTCACGGTCGTAGAACCCACCCGCAACGTCCGTTTGGCATAGAAAATCAATCTGGGCCTGGTACAGAACATTCCCCCCCACCGCATTTTCCTTCTATAATTCAGTAAGTACTCGCTTCAGGTACACGTCCTGTTGCTTACATACCGTTTTCACGGTCGTAGAAACCCCCTGCAACGTCCGTTTGTCATAGAAAATCAATCTGGGCACGCTACAGAACATTCCCCTCACCACATTTTCCCTCTACAAGTCAGTAAGTACTCGCTTCGGGTACACGGCCTGTTGCTTACCTACCGTTTTCACGGTCGTAGAACCCACCCACAATGTCCGTTTCGTTTGCATACCACATTTGAGAGCTGTATTCACAGTACTTAAACGAGAGTAGTACAAGAATCAGGCTGTACTTTTGATCTAAGTTGGAGGAGCTCTAATGCTCGTTGGGCATGGCACTTTGCTTCTTCGGCATCCCACTTTTCGTTAATCAAATTTTCAAGGTAGGATAGTGAAACGTGTACTTGAGGATTAGATTCAAGTTGGAATGGGTCGAGGGACAATGATGAAGATGTCTTGGTCATAGTAGTATGTGCACAGTGCTTGGCCTTCTTGTTCGGCGTTGATTGGATATATACATCCTCCGTCTCCGAATCCGGAGTAGCAGGAGGGACCTCTTTGGCTGCACGAGGTGCCCGTCTCTTGAGATGCAGTATCCTTCGAATTCAAGTTCACATTAGAGCCAGATTCATCTTGCTTGTACGATCAAAAGATGCAACCTACTTGGATGGTGGTGGTGGGAGCGGGAGCAAGTAGGGTGGAAGATACTTGAGGAGATGTTGACTGCCTGAAAGTTCTTCTTCTTCAGAGGCCGCAGGTTCGCCACTGGCAGTGTTAGACTCTTTGCTGTAACCCAGATCAGTTATGTGCCTTGCACTCGTAGCTAGGATTGGCGTGGATTTTTGGGCTCGTGTCATCCTTACCTGTCTGATGTCCCGTGTGGTTTGATGTTCATGGTTGAAAGATGGGGACTAGGACAAATGGATTGTCGAGCACTTGATCACCTTGCTTGTTGATTGCGATCAGGAATGTGGTGTGTATGCTGGATGATATTGTGACCACAACTGGGTAGATTATTAAGATTGGTGATAGAGTGGTGATTTTCATGATGCGTATCAGACGTGCAGCAAGAGGTGATTAACACCGGTTGAGATGGTGAGGATCGCAATGCGGAATGACGGAATACAACACGGTGATCTTCGCCACAAAAATGGGTGATCGAGCGGCGGTGCAAAATCACTTGACATCACCATGTACTAGGTAATCACTAGGTAAACAGGTGATGTTCGGTAATCACCCTTTTACATGGTGATTTCAACCAGTATTTGGTCGCACGGTGTAATATGCACATGATGCACTACATCATAAGGTTCGACATTCCCCTCTGGCAGCGTGGTCCCCTACTAGCAAATCCTCTCACACCATCAAAGTGCGCAAAGCAGGGGTAGCCTGGCTGTCCTCGTCCTACATGGAAGGCTCACAGATAACGGCCTGACAGCTCTCTTGTAAAGCCTCGATCGTGAACTTGATGCGATGGTGGTATTCAAATTCCTCCATCGACAAACCTCCCAAACCGAATATCACCCCGAACATACCTGTCCCAGGAAGAGAAGGGTCCAGCAATGGCGGCGATGTCGTGAATATCGAAAGACTCATTGGTAGGACAGTTTTCACAAGGTCACGGAATCGACCGTGGAACTAACAGTCAGTGGTTGACAATGACATGCAAGGAACTTGAAGGAAGTGACCCAGGCACTCGGACCGTCGGGTAGACATATGCCTCACGGTGCTCATGGTTGCCCTGTGGGGTTGCTGCACCTCGCAAGAGCTACCCTATTCTATTCAAATCGCAATGACTGGCTGAAAAAGTGCGAAGGTGGGCAATAGAAAAAAATCTGCCACTGGCATGCTCAGTTCGGCTCGCCGAAGCGGAGAGCAATGAGCCTCGCATAATCTGCTTTCTTTAATTACAGTGGGCGGTGCAATCAAGGCGAGCGAAATGTTATTATGAGTGAGGTTGAGGTGAGGTCTGGTGAGGTGTTACCTCGCCACCGAGGTCACCTTAGTACCTTCCGGCAACACTATGTACTCGCACTTCGTGCTGCATGAAAAAGATCTTTTTCTGCAGGGTCGATACAACATGTGCTGCCAGGGACTCGGGAGGCTCCTGCCTGGTGGATTGTGTATTGGCGGAGAGGACATTGCATACGTATATGGGATGTCTACGGAACATGCAAACTTACCAGTGGAATGAAATATTCACCGGAGACTGGTCATTTATCGAGGAAATCTGATAAGCCCATCTTCTGAGGAGATCGCCTCTGCTAGTTCGCTGAAGGAGTGAGAATAAGGTTACGAGTTCTCGGTGAAATGAAGTTCCAATGAGAATTGTAGGAAATTTGCCGTAATTTGCCAGGAGGTGCCGGTGAATGCCGAACTTAACTTCCCAGATCAATCCCAAGATCATATAAACTTCAGCCTGTTGTCTCACCACTCGGGCAGAGTCCAGAGTCCAGACACACCGGGTGTGTCGCTCTTTCACTGCTTGTCAGCTACCATGAGCGCTTCACCTTCATCGTCCTCTCCTCCGTCACTGCCCTTCGACGTGAACAACACCCTCGGGGCACTCCTTGTTGGAGGACTTGTTGCCGCAGCGTACGTTTCCTCATTATCTCTCAAAAACGCACTACCGAATCTTCATAGGTTTTGGGGTCTTACCACTGCCCAGACTTATCTCTACTATCAACAATCAACGAAAGATAGACTCGGTCTGAAGCTGGTTGTGAGTTTCTTTCTTCTTTAGCCACATGTGTGGCTCTGAATTTGGGCTGGTCTCAGGTGACATTCCTATGGTCGGACCCTGTACATTTAAATCCGCACTCTCATTTCCTGACAAGCTTTAAGGATTCTCGACACTTTTGATACGTTTCTGACAAGCCACATCGTCTATCACTATATTGTGGCTAACTACATGAACCCGGCGGGCATTGCAGTACCTGTGTGGTGCGTATCTATGATCAATCTCGTCCAATTTTCTGATGGGTAGCTCTGTGTAGGAGTGCTTTGGTGCGTGATGTCGCATGACAGCTTTGTACCATCTAAATTCACAACGTCCAAAGCTTCATATTGGCGTGACGGTGGGTCTCCAAACTCTTTCACCTGTGAATCGGTTTTTACAGTAAATGATTTATTAGAGTGTCACAAATGTGCTTGTTCGGAGGTGAATTGCTCTCTGGAAGTGTTATACATGTCGAAATGATCGGAATTCAGCATGTTCGCACAACGAATATGGCAACTTAGCCGCCACAGTATTGTCTTGACAGCAACGATCGTGAGTCTGAACCCCCCACCTTGGAATGCTCAGTCTGAACCCACTTAGTTGGTTCTTTCTTTGGCTGACCTAGGTCAGCACGGTTGAGAATCTGTTGAGTTTTATACTGACTCCTGTACCTACCCAGTTGCGGGCATCGGTGAGGCTTCTGCTTTGCTCGAGTTGCATTCTCTGACTTCAATTCTGGAAGGTGCCACGGTGAAATCGTTGTTTATATTTACTTGTTGTGTTTGGCTTCGATTTAACACAACCCTCCAGTTTCCAGGTGCAGAGCTGGGCGAGTATTAGCACTATGTCCGTGAGTACACACCCTAGGCCACTCCTGGTGGGTGCTAAAGTGTCATTAGGGATGGTTCTATGTCATCTTTGTCACGGGATTTTCCGGTGACCTATCTGTGGCTGTCGTCCTATGTTACTATTTGTTCAAATCAAGGACTGGATTTCGGAGGTAACAGCGCTCCGCCCTATACTCCGTGTATGCTCATATTTCATCCGCAAGCACCAATAACCTGGTCAACACGCTCATTTCGTATGTCATTGCCACCGGTAAGCCCAGTGCAGCGCTTCCGATCGTGACCACATTGGTTAACGCTTCCGATAGGTCTTCTAACTTCGTGCGTGTCTCTCATCACCGTCATTTCCATGATCACATTGTTGATCCCCATGCAATACTTTTCAGTGTGCATGCTATTATTGGAATCATCCTCGTGAGTTGCCCACTCCTTCCTGCAGGAATGATGCTCATCCGTTAATTACGTGCGACAGTACATGACTATGCCTCATAATTTCATCTTCCTTGGTTTCTACTTCAGCCTCCCCAAGAGTGAGTACATTCCTAGAGTAGATCTCCACCGACGATACTGACCCCGAGATAGTGTATATCAACTCGTACTTGGCTTCGTAAGTCCTGAAACCCTCTGCTTCTGCGTTATTTGGCTCGCTGTTTTGCTGATGGGTGTTCCAACTTGAAAAATTTTGTTACGCCGATCGGCAAAATGCTCCATCACGAATGTACAAATGCCCCCGCGATGTGCCCGCGATGTCCAGGCTCAATGCTCGTCAAGGTCTCCGAGACAGATCCGACGGACCAGTCTCGATCCACCTTACGAAGCTTTCCGACCAGCCAAAGTTCACGACGAGCGACCCGTCAGCAACGATTTTATCGAATCCATTGGACACTAAGGTGAGTCTATTTCAAAAACGGTCTCTGTCCCTGTACGAGGCAGGTAGTTCGTTCCATTGCTGATACCGAAAACCGCGTATGTTATAACACGCAGCCGTCTCATAGGAACTTGGAGATAAAGGTCCAAACTACCGTACAGCAGACAGATTCATATCACGATTCAGACTTCCGCCCGTATTGACACTGAGACTCCCTCGCTGGCACAATACCCGTGGTGTGCAGCGGTCTGCAGTCTCATGTGGAGGAGAGAAGGACCGAAGAAGTTTGTGGAATTAGATCGAGCGCTACCTTGTTAGTATACACAATTTCATGGGAGCAATCCTAATCAATCACTTTCATTTGACCGCAGGATTCGTCGAAGACGACTGCGAGGGCATGTTTGGTGTTCGTTTTCGATTGCTTTCAGTGCGACGGTGATTGTACCATATGTACCTATGATGTACGATGATGTCCTTAATCCCGTCCCCCTACCAGCAGAACTCAAGGATGAATCTACACTCGACAGCTCGGAATCAGCCAGAGGCCATTCACTGACTCTCCACATGGAGATACCTGAAATTGAGTTACCCACTTGATGGACCACACAATAAACTTGAATAAAGCAGCATGCATGCCTACGCGCGGGACGAAAGCCTGGGACCCGCATGGGGGGAAACGGATTTGCAATGTATCTGGACGGGGTAAGGCCCCCGACGAGCACGGATCCGAGGGCGAGGAGATGAAAACGAGGTTCCAGCCTCTCCAGGTGGAACGCACGGAACTCCCGGGCGTGCGTCTAGGTGACCTTGTGCAAATCCCACAAAGATGACTTCCACTTGCAATTTGGTGACACACGTGCAAGGGCTGGATCTTGGCGTGACCATGCGACCGAGATTTCCCAAGCTGAGCAGTCATGCCAACAGCTCCCTTGATCTATCGCTTCCATATCCGAGACTGCGATCCATGTGCTGCAAAAGTTGGTCTGATCTGTCAGTTCCGGTCAATGCCTGGGTGAAAACATTTTCCAAATTGTGTGCATGAAGCATCCGGATCGTCATCAAAGATGATTCCATAGTTGTGAGCTCTCTAATTATGCAAGGCTCCGAGCGTGCCAGTTAGTCCAAAGACTCGCTGTGCATCAGCCATTATTCATTTATACCTCATCATTTATCATGTGCGCCAGGGCGAGGAAGGAGCCAGGGTACTAGCAGGTAGTGTATCGTTGATCGTCGTGGCATAAGATTGCACTATATCCGGTGCAAGGTTGGCACAGCGGCATTCGGGTTTAACCCCACGCTGCAGTTGTACTTTTGAACGCGTGAGAGATACGCCAAACTTGGTTAATTGAATCACACAGACCTGTAGTTCACTATGAGATGACCATCCGTTGCGAAAGACTGCAAACAGTGTAAGCGGACTCTCCGTGTGCGAAGAAATGCAAGTCTGGATTTACTTTGAACAGATTGGATACGGTGTCGTCAGGTGCGGGCGAGAATGCCAAGTTGATGTAGGTGAACTTGGGAAGAATGACGAGATTCAGTGTCATGCTGTCGAGGTGCGGGAAATAAAGCGGCGTACCAACGGATCCCCCGCTTTCCACCCCAATTCTTTCCTCAGGAATTGAATGACAGCCTGGAATCGGTTCGCAGCGGTGATCTTGTAAAAGTTCTGTTTCATGATCGGGGCGTTGCCGACTGCCTTGAAACGCACTACCACTGTTCAGGACACGTTCGACCATTAGATACGCACTAGTTGTGCCTAATAGAGCGTAGTTCTGACCTTTGGAAGGGTCTTTCTTCTTGTATGCCTCCAGAGCTTGGATGGCCTGCATGAGTGATTCACCGCCTTCACCTGGCGTCCAGGGAAGCGTAGCTTGCCGACCTAGGTCTTCGGGACTGCCCGGTGCTTGAGCCATCTCCACGGACGGGCTCTTGGTGGTCAAGTTGGCGTAGTTGAACTAGCAAACACAAGTAGTGGCTGTCCCAATCGTGATGGTTGTCGGTAATGCGAGTTCAGTGTCAAGTTGTACAGAAATGGCAACTACTACCCCTTTGATATAGCCTACTAGTGCCTCGAACCAGTGTCGCTGTCAACGTACGGTCCTGTGCTGTCGACATGGCTTGGATACACCTTGGACACCTACTACATGGCACTCATGTCTTATGGGTATAACACTGGAGACTACGATAGGTCGTCTCAACGGCACGATCTACCAGATGAGACCTTCTGCAAGATCTTCTCCTTCTCGAACCCCGTAGGTGTTGTCAGGGCGAGACTGGTTGGTCTTCTTTCATTCGACTCATTTTGATCTAAAGCCGTGTCCTGATTATCTCTAGGTTTCAAAGCGGATCCGTAATATCACCTACGATCATGAACTGTGGAAGGATCTGTACGCCAACGCTCGTTTGCCTCGCCCACCAGGTCCATTTCCTTCCCAGTCGACTCAGGTTCTCGAGCGTATTCTAGTACGATCGGCGCAGCTAGCGGAAACTTGGACGACGCAACCAATGGAAGTAGTCGCAACCTCAGAGACTAGATTAGGTTTGCTGCAAAGGGCAAGCCCTAAACTGGTCTGCGGGAGATGGATCATTAGTTGCGAGCAACATAGCATGATCGTCTCGCATGACCCAACCAGAACTTCCCTTCGGCAGGTGATATGGAAAGCTGAACTCGGACCAACAATCTTATTCTGGGAATCTTGTTCTATCACGTCCGTGGAAGGAGAGTCGATCTACGTCGTGGCGTTCGGGAGACCTTCTTCCGACTGCCCCTCGCACTCGTAGGCAGAATCACTCTTGGTGTCCAATGATTCTGTGATTAACCATTTGATAGACTGCTTCTAGAGTTTCGCGTGAATGGCGATTCTTTAGAGTTTTGCTCTTCTCTGGATATCCCTGCCGGAGCGTTCAATTCTACCACAGGTATCCTTCATGCCAACGGGCCCTTCCTCTACATCCAGGGCTTACGTATCGTCTTTGATACGCGCACTCGTATTTTCTACGGATTCCCTGAATTTAGCACTCAACTGGTATGTGTTTATCCTGTGAAATCTCTTATATCACATCCTCACGGTGAACTAGAGCGGAATCGAAGTGCCTGACCAGGGTCCTCCCTATGTTTTTCTCACAAGCACACACATTATCACTCTCAAATATTGCATTGTCGACGACATGCGGAACTCGATTCTCGTTCAGGCTTTCGCTCCTCCTGCTCATCCACGTCTGTCACCTGCTGGCATATGCGACCTTCAGCTGACTCATGAATCTATCGGCATCCTTGAGTCAATGTCCTTAATGAATCTCATCCGGGACTCCACGGTCGATTCCGTGACCGGATCCACCAACGTGAGGTTTATGTCCCGATGCAGTGAAGCTCGAAGGATGGGTTTCCGTTGCGTCGATTTCACATTGCCCAACCCCCCCCGCGACAACTCTATCCTACCGATCACGTTCGATATTCACGACATCGCCTCTATCCCTGGACCCTTCTCATCCTCCGACGACCGCTTCAATGTTCACTTGTACGTCGATGCTTCCTGGGACGGGTATGTTCGGGGTTATATTCGGTTTGGCGATCTTCACGGTTCCACCCAACAATTCCGCCATTTCACTACCAAGTTCACGATCGACGCTTCGCAAGAGATATGTCAGGTTGGTATCGGCAAGCCTTCCATGCAGAAAAAAGGCAACCAGGTTACTCGGTCCCTCATTCCCGCGTACTTTGATGGTGTGAGAGGGGTGATTTGCTATGGTACTGGACCGGTGGATGGTGTTCACGGTTATGACCGGGTGTGTATCGCAGAACTTAGATAAGTCGTACATGAGATTCAACTTGACAGTCAAACGTCCACGTATTTCGGAAGAAATCATTCTCAGGATTTTCTCGTTCTCGAACCCCCTGGATATTGTCCGCGCGAGATCGGTTAGTAGTAGATTAAAAAAGCTCTTTGTGCAGTTTTTCCTCACTGCCCAGTTCTGCATATATCCTAGGTTTCGAAGATGTGTATGATGTTACCTACGCTCGTGTGCTCTGGATGACATTGTACGCCATACGCTCGTTTACCTCGCCCCCCTTGTCCATTCTCTTCCCAATCGACCCAGTTTCCCCGAACATACTCTGGTGCAGTCAGCATGATTGGCACGATCCTGGACCAACACAAGTCGAGAGTGCTCCATATTCACGAGCATATTTTGGTGATATCACACAATCGTGTTGAAACCTAGCGAAAATCATTGTCAACCCCCCTCACATGCATAGATTGCGCTGTGGCTGCCAGTCACCAGTTGGACTTGTGAAGCAGAGGACTTTGCAAACAATTTCATCCGTGAGTGCCAGCCTATGTGCCCAGCTTCCGAGTCCTTGAGAAGGGCAGGTAAATACAACAGGACAAATGCTCCGTATTGACACCCACTCAATCCATCGACATTGCGCCGGCAGTCCCTGAATTTTCCTGAATCTTAGCAAGCCAATACACCCGATGCAACACACCATGACGGCCGAGATTAGGAATGATTCACGAGTAAGTATTGCAGCAACTTCTGTAAAATCGGTAGCTGCCGCCATCACGATTATGACCACCAGACTCGCTACATCAGTCCCAAATCATTTCGCGAGATAGTGAAGTGAGGTCAATACGCCCTAATGCTTTTGTAACCTCCTCTATAACCTCCCAGGCGTGGCCGCCCTTGCCAAGGCGGTTCCTCGACTCTCTCACACCGCTTATGCGAACTCGACTTGTCGTCCGTAATAATAGAGGACGGCGGCGGAACCATGATTCATCCCGGCCACTCCCCACGTCAGCAATGACATGTGGGGAGGCGATCCCGCCTTCCCCCCGTTGCTGACCATTCGCATAGATTCGTTTCGCATGTCAGTGTCATGAAATCACTGGCACAGAATCATATAAAGTCGTACCTCTGAAAGGTGTGACTTTATCCCAGCCATCCATCTCATAATGCGTCTGAATACTCTATCCACCTTCCTCCCCATTCTCCTTGCAGGCAGCGCCCTCGCCACGGGGACTCAAACTGCCGTCGCTACCAGCGGTTTCCCCGCCGTGACCTTACCCTCCGATGGCGCCTTCGTCTTCTGCAGTGCCCCAGGCTGCACAGGCACCTGCGAAGTCACCGACGTTGCCTACGTCGCCGAAGGTACCGGAGAAGGAGCTCCGGGTGGTATGAAGTTCGAATCCATCTACTGGTACGATCCTGGAAACTATCGGTGGATATTGTACACCTGCGTGGACTACTATGATTGCAATGCGGTGCAAATCGGGCATAACCAGTGTTACAATTTGCTCGAGAATGGTGTTCCGACGGGCTTTGATAGGTATTGGTATCTTGTTGGGCCATGAGGTATGTGATACATGTCTACTTGGGTGCTTGACAGGCGGACTTAGTGTCAGATGTAGGAAGTTGGCGCTAAAGTGGTGTTGGCTGTCGTTGGAGAAAGGAAAGCTCGAGTATGAATGTGAGTGGAAACTAATGAGAGCGTTGCTGCAAAGGATTTAACTGGCCTCATATTTTAGATGGTGAAGATTATTCATTCCAAGGATGTACACCTTTAGTACTGTGTATATATTCAAGTTCAGGGTCATGCGCAAACTTGACACTGGTTATCTTCAGATAAGGATTCGATTTACCGCTGACTCGGATGACGGAGCCTTGCCCGGAACGCAACTCCCCGATATCGTCGAGATGGTAACTTGAGCTTGAAGCGAACGCGTAGGGGACCCCAGCGACAGTGCTGATAAAATATGATTGTTTGCGTTCCTACGAATAAGCAGAATGAAACAAGAATTTGACGAGATGTGTGGCAAAAAACGGAACCTTTCAAGGATACTGTGGATGTTGAGTGCCTCCCAGGGAAAAAGGATTTGACAAGAACGAGATTCGAACTCGTGCCCTTTCGGACTGGATAGGACCTAACCTGATTCCAGCGCCTTAGACCGCTCGGCCATCTTGCCATCGGCGAGAAAGGAGACTCAGACTTCTTGATCATACCGAGCTCTCCCTTATCCGGATCTTTGCCTCACAACAGAAAAGATTAATCCAAGCTGCCACAATATCCTCCTATTCTTCACAACAATGCAATCCAGAGACGAGGTAGGCTATATCGTGCTTTCCGAAAAGCCGTAGAACTTGACTCTGTTACTAGTGGGTGCACGACTCGTTCTCTTACCGCGATGCCCCCGCGCGACCAAAGCCCCTGACGCCCGGCGAATGTTCCCTCATTTTTAAATCACACACCGCCCGAGCATACCAATACAATCACAATAGTTACAACTCCACCTCCCCGACCCACCAATCAACTCGACCCCCTCCGTCCCCCCAACGCCTCTTCACTCAATCAAGCTGAACGACCTCAAACCCCCCACTTCCTTTTGCCACGACGAAGCGACCCATTCCCTCATCGAAATCCACCTGTCCTCCGCTATCCCCGCCACGCATTCCATCCACGCCCGAGTCGGGAATTCCGTCCATAAGATATAAAGCCTCGCCCGTCTCAAACACTGGACCAAGCTGCATCTCGTACGGAAGAAGAAAGTGTAACCCCGGTCCACAGAGTCTTAACTCCCCTCCGACGACAAAGATCCCACGACCAGAGGATCCAAGACAAAGGTTGGTACATGTCTGAGGAACGCATCCGGCCACCGGGTCTATTGCTATTGGCATCCCAGGAACGTGTGGAGGAAGTCGTGTCATGCGGTACGGGAACGTATCGGTGTCGGTGTCGTCCATATCGTCGTTGTCATCGAGGGGTACGAGCATCGACATCGACACGCTGCCCGGCTTGCTCTTTGATCGCGCTGCGATGGTGAGCGAGGGAAGGGTAACTGGAGGTGGTCGGTATAATCGATCGATTGGATCCAATGAGGTGCGTGTGATGCATGTCGTGAAAGCGATGGGTCGACTGATCGATTCTTGGAATACGAAGACGCGTTTATGCTCGACAATGGTTTGGCCATGTGCGGGAACCTCAGGAACTGGAAATACGCTCATGCAATTCTCCCATGCGACCAGTATATTGCCCGCGAATAGGACAAAGTCGACGAAGTCCCCAAACTACAAAGATCGGGTGCCTCAAAATCTGGTGACACCATATCGGACCGCTCCACTCACCAGATCAGGAATACGGGCTAGAAGTGCCGTTCCGGTAGTCTGTGCATGCCAGTCGAGGAGCTCAAGACCACCCACTCCAAGCTCGCTTGTCGTATCGAGTAACAAAAGATGGCGCGATATCCCAGCGACAACGCCAGGAACGAGCTCGTAATCGCAAAGCGTCTTGAAAGGAGCCTTCAAGGTTGACGACAACACTTTCGCGAACGCGTCCGGCCTACTAGTCTCAGAACGAAACTTGTCAAGGGAGAGAGAAATCGACGCAACTGATCTCTTGCTCCGACGGCAATAGTGCCTGGATCTTCATAGTTTTTGACGACCTTGCAGGGCACACCTTCGAGGGGCACCCAATCAGCAACCTTCTTGAGTCCCTGAGAGAACCCAGGCCTATTGACGATTAACCAATGGACGACTTTGTCGTTCTGAACGGTGAAGAATTCCGTTCCTCCCGGAATAAACACCACCTGGTCCACCTTCTCGTCCGCTTGCTTGCAGACAATCGTGTTTGCAGAAAGCCGAGGCCAACTGTATTCAAGGTATAGCGCACGCAACGTGCGATTCTCGAGGTTAGTAGCGGAGAGGAGTGAAAGCGGACATGATGGACCAGGGATGGGCAAACCACGAGCGAGTACTTGGGCACAGAATCTGGCATACCAGACGCATCGCAGCTTGCTGAGAAGATAGTATCGTCGAGAAGTCTGTCGTGCTCGTGCGTTAGCAGCGAGTCATCCCCCTCGAGTCGTCTCCTTTACGAACTCTACTCACCTTTCTCAGAGCGAGGATGACATGAACAGATAATGCCTGCAGTATCTGAATCAGAATGTCGTCTACGAGGGTGTCCAAGCTAGCAATGTAGTGAGCAGTAGAGGGTGAGATGTGAGTGGTATCGCTTGAGAGCGCCACGACAGCACGATGCACCATGATTGTGAGTACACCCACGAGGAACCCGGGAAAACTAGGACAGGACCAGTCTTCTTGCGCCCAATATACGCGCGAAGCTTGAGCTGAGTCTCAGGGGCTGATTCTTAGGCAAGGTAAGGATCAGTGGCGTAAAAAAATGGTAGAGCACCGGGAGGTGAAACATACCCCTTGATGCCGTATGCTCAAAGGTAACATTTTGATTCGAACCGTTGGTTTCCAGACCGTACTGATACCACTTGCAGCGCAAATGCGACACCTGGGTGGCCCGACCCGGCTTCCGATCCGCCAGTTCTATACGCGTAAACCACGGGGCCATCGCAGTAGATGTGTGCTGTGTTCGATGGAAGGCCAATGTAGAGGGGCGGGATCACCGGGGGCATGTGTTCTCCGGACATAGGCTATAATGAACTTGAGGGAGGGAAACAATGTGCATGCTCGACCGTGCGATCAATTACCGTGGCGTTTTCATCAAATCCTACCCTACGACTACTAGTAGCCCGAGATTTCTCTCGACGAGTCAAAACCTAGCTAACCAGGAGGTAGAGAGTAGAGGGCGGCGGAGATTCAAGCGCCGATACCTTGTGCCTACGCGATTAATCTCGCTCCCTCGACGTCGCTTGATAAGTTACTCTTGGGCCTTGTGAACTCATAAGTAGACACCCGAAAACGAAACGAAAACGAAAACGAACCTCGCGTACCTCGTGTTACACCAAATTCACATCCATTCCTTTAGAAAGCGCCATCCCAAAAAATCGCCGATTAACTTCGTCCACCGCGGCGATGGACATTGCACAAGCGGGGGTAAAAACACCTCCGATCGATATACCTACCGGATCGGAGAAAGTATGTATAACGATGAACGATCCCGTTTCGTTCGAAAGTCATGTATTCCCCGTCTTTCATGCCAAGTTGGTGTTTGGTGTCAAAGACGATAACTAAATCCCGAGGGAGTGGGCACTGGGGTGGGGCAAACAGACCTCGTCGCGGACTGGACGTTCTGCTTCGAATTTCCCGGACTCCCGGTGTCAAAGGGATAAGCGTATTTAACCTTTGCGGGGACCTATATATGTAGTGACCGCTTCGAACGTGATGACGTACTTTTCTTTGCAAATCGGCGGTGGATTTGGATGGAGAAGAACTTGAATGTCTACTATATGTATGTGGGGCTCGATGTCAGAAAGACATACAGTAAAGAGACGTGACTGAGACGTGAGTAACACGCTTGAAAATGACAATGATAATCACCTAAACATGCACAAAAGTCAGTCCTAAAAATCGAGCTTTGGGAACATACAGGATACTTAGACGTACGAATCATGCAAGAACGAATCATTCCATCGATTTTTACGTGCAGAATGCTCTCTCCTTATTTTTCGCACCACCCCCGATTTTCCCCGGCCCCTAGTATGCAGTGGTCCATTGAAGTATTGAGGTACATACATAAAGATAAGCCGATCCCGCAGCAGGTAACTTCAAGCATCGAGGGATCGAGGGATCGAGTGACAGGGATGATGGACATCGAACATTCCAACCCCCGTTATTTAAGAAATGGGGCGCTTCGTGGAGCTTTTAGTATTTCGGAAGCAATCGATCGCGGTGTCCCATCGAAAGAAAAAAAGAAAAAAACCCTGAAAATGGAAGTAAATCAGCCAATCGGTGGCCTCGTGTATGTGTAAGTAATGGTAGGAACGAGAGGATAAGCGTGATTTGGCACCGCGCGGCTCACTGGCAGGCTTGCCCTGGACCAACAGGGACCAATAAACGACGCCCCATTACTCGGCCCGGGTGGAGGGAAACAACGCATGTGAGCCCGGAGCGCGCTAGTACACTGCTAGTACAGGCTAGTACTTACCCCACACGGCGCCACCGTCCAAAGGAAACCCTCAACGCTCGGTTCCCCACAGTGGTAACTACTTCTTCCGAGAGTCGAGACTTTTTGAAACCGTGTAAGAGGCACGGAGTGTGAACGGAGGAGAATCCCATGATAATAAAAGGATAGCAAGGAATCAGCCTTTGCATCAAAAAACCGTGATTGCTAAAATTTGTTTAGCGCTGGCAGACGGGGTTCCGCGCCCACGTACTACTTGTTTTGTTACAGTACTGTTTCAACTTTCAAGCAACCCGTATGCAACATATTTCCAGGGTGACAAGACGACGAGGCTAGACTCTCTCCGCGACCTTTTGCGAACTCTGATTGGTTGGTGCCTGTCCAAAACATGACATGTAGAAAACTGCACTATTCCTATTCGGCCAGTCGAAACCTGGTGTAACACCTCGGTTACTAGGCTCGGTTCAATTTCTTGATGACAGACTTGTCGATTTCTGAAACGTGGATGTGCAGGCGTCGGCGGAGATGTTGCCTTGAATGGCCTCGCCGCGCCGCGTCTGTCAATTGACAGCTCACTGACATGTCGCTGTCAAACCAACGTGAGGAAGCGGCCCCGGGCCGCTAGCATCATCAGATCTTGCGTGCTCGGGAATTTTGAACAAAAACGCAGGATGGCCATAGTATAGAAAGCTTACTTTTCGGTCTTGTGGCAGGGTTGCGAGTTCACGAGAATCCGTACAAGTCTGTTCACAAGCCCCTGGACCGGCCCCCCAGCGACCATCCTCACCGAGTTTGTAGTGGGTCAGCGGAAGTCAAGTCAGGGTGATCAATCGCGGAAGCTGAAACCTTTTTTACAGCGCGATGGCCAAATGTGATTGGCATTATAATATACGGGTAAACTTGTAGAGGTGAAATCCACCTGAGGTAGCTACAAAACTAACCAATACCTGGGAACGGTATCAATCCACAGTGTCATCTATAAGCACTGGGCCAGAATGAAACGAACCATCAAAAGACCTAATGAAAAAGAAAAGGAACGGAAATATGCCATGGTATGAATATAGGGATGCGATGTGTCTATATGCCGCGATGCTGTAATGTGATGTGGGTGGAAAAATGCTGAAGAGGTGAGAGGGTGCCGCGTTATTCTGGCAATACAAGGTCTACAGTCCCCAGCAACGAGATAGATGGAAAAAGAAATCGGCGAATCTAAATGGCCTTTTCAGGCGTGGAATTTTGGTTTTTGCTGCGAGAGTATGAGAATGGGCGACGCGTGTAAGAGATGAGAATGGTGCTCACCGATTTACGCATCATCAAAGGCGGTGATGAATTAGGTGAATCAGCATGCGATGGCTGAGAGGGAGGACGGGTTGAGATAAGGCGGGATAGGTACGAAAGGAAGTAGACATACCGATGCCATATAAGGAGTCATCGGTGGACCATTTTGAGGCATGGAGGCAGCAGTCCTTGAAAGGACTTTTTTGAGCTAGGGAGACAAGGACGCGTTAGGAAAGAGTGTCGGAGCTGAGTGCGAGGGACATACCTTTGCTTCGCTCTCGGCTGCATGTTGTGCGTACATACTCGGATGTAGCGAGACGCTGGCAAGGCTGGTCGCCTGAGGTAATGAAGAGAGTGCGCAGGAGAGGCTTGGGAGTGCGACGAGCTTCTCGTGACGAGTAGCCATTGTGAGTGGAGGCAAGGTAAATGAAGGTAGAGACTAGCAGTGGACCTTGACTGACGAGCGGGCCTAGAGTTGATTGACGGAGTGAAGAAAGAAACGGAATGGTACTACTTATATACTATGCTATATACTCGAGCGCGTTAGCCGGGTTCGTTTCCCGCGCGATGCCGTTTCAAGTGACGGCCCACACAAGATTCAAACAAGATTCTGACAAGATTCCGTCTCATTCAGTTCAATTCGAGGGCTGTTCTCATTTCGTTCTCATAGTGTACACAAGTTTCTCATACAGATGCGCAATCCAAATGCGCCGTCAGATCTGGGTAACTCGATCTGCAATGGAAATTCCGTCGCGTCCCTTAGTCTCGGTCGCAATGCATGGACACTTTGGTGTCACCCTTTCAGGCCTGGACAAGTTCTTGAGCAGTTGGAATTGACATCTCCGTAAGAGACACGATAAGAAAGAGTTCCACAAACACAGCGTGGCCCACAGCATGGCTCAACTACCTTTTTCGCTCTGCCTGCAGGCATCATCATTGCGCTCTCTTACCCATGTCGCCCGTCGATATGCTTCGCGTAAATTTTGGGGGTCGATTTCTCAAGCTTTCTACCCGCTCATATCCTACTTTAACCATGCCCCTTCCGGATCTCCTGTCTACCTACGCGCGGTCTCCTAGGAAATACCCTCAAATTCATCCTCCTTATACTACTGAACTGAATCTCTCCACTACAATATGTAACTCAATCCAGGAATCTCTTCTCATTGGCCGCTCCGCTCCTTCAAACACCCTTCTTTCGAAGCCCTCAAGGTTATCTCACCAAAAAGTACATCTTATCTCCAGAAGCCAAAAATCCCACCTGCCCGTCTCTATCAACCTATGCATCACATGTTATCTCATGATCAGCGCCATCTTCCGCAATGATGTACCGTATCTCACGGACCTCTCCGAACTGCCTAATCATCGTCGCCAAACCAGCGCTCCGTTCAACCTCCCAACCAGCTCGTCGGACTTCCCCTTGAAGCAACCCCCCTGCAGGCTTCGACGTTACCGCGGAAAACTCTAAATAGAGGAGCGTGTCAGTTTTTTCTCTTGTTGTCAAACTTGAACTCTAGGTCGTGGCCTTCTCGTACATGTCTACGTTTAGAATACTTATGGCGTTCCGAACCATCGTCATCTGATCATCGTGCCCAGCGCCGTCTCCCAAGGACTAAAATATTTGTCTCTCTCGTCATACTGCCGCACTGCCAAGTGCCGGCCGTGAGCGTGAGCCAGCATCTCTACAGCATTCAATATTCAGCCACCAACAAACTTCGGCTATCTAACAGTGTACACACAAAACTTTGTCTCGCACAGCAACGAGAAGGAAGTTTGATCGTGGCAGCCTTGTGGTACATATAAGTATTCCGATCCTCACCCGAGAACGGACCACGCCCCCCCATCGAGTCAGGTGGACTCCACGTCCCGGCACCGAACGTGGGTATAACACCCAACTTTGATTTCACCCTATCCGGTTCACGGCTCACGAATAAGATCACAAAACCCCCCTTAGCGACGGCCCTCTGACCGAGAAAGGAAGAAAAAGGCAAGTGTGGTCCAAGAAACCCAGTTTCGATCGAGTCCACGGGCCAGACGCGCGCGCGCGCGCTGCGTTTGGTGCTTAATAAGTAAGTCAAGTGCTGTTCGAACGAACGCGAGCCATTTTTACGCCCTGGACTTCCTCCCGCTCTCTGGCGTAGTATGACATATGTTGTGCAGGGTCGCACAGAACTCGGTATGAGTTTGAAACGGCCTCGTGTTTTTTTTTGTTTCGAAACGACCGTCGACCAGACTCAGTTCCAAAAGTCCAAGGACCGTCGCACCCCTGGGTAACTTCCATATGTGTATGCCCGTCTTTCAAATTTCTCATTCATGTAACATGGCGCGTGTATGTATGTATGCATCCGAACTCTTTGATCTCTTTCAGATGGATGCGCTACCCTGAATGTAGGAAAACGAGAAGCACACATGCATCGATGTGTTCTCGACCTCTCTTGATCATGACCTCCTGGAGTCATAGAGTCATGACCCTTTACTTACCCGTTTCCCAGAGATGTAAATCAGTTACTGTAAACTGCTCTATGATCCACATATCGTATGACTGCGCTGTCACTGCGGTTATCTATCCTCGAGTGGTATGTATGTATACGTAGATGCCTTCAGTACCACACGTTTACCGCACCCGTTTCGATCGGGGAATCGGGGAATCGGGGAATCGGGCATACATGCGCATGCGTGCTCCCCTTCCCGCCTTTCAGTCTGTCTTTCCGTAATCAAGTGAAACACGATCAGTCGAGGCACACCTCTCAGAGGCTTTATCGACGTCGCTCGTGCTGGTCAGAACTCTGTTGTCGTGCTTCACGTCTGATCAAGTTATACAACCCTATCATCGAGTTGAATCATGGCTTTTCTATTCACTACGTTCGTCCGTCTACCCTTTCTCCTCGGAGTCGTTCGTCGCCAGTCAGATCTAAGCACCTCCACCGTGCGACCAAATACTGGTTGAAATCACCATGTAAAAGGGTGATTACCGAACATCACCTGTTTACCTAGTGATTACCTAGTACATGGTGATGTCAAGTGATTTTGCACCGCCGCTCGATCACCCATTTTTGTGGCGAAGATCACCGTGTTGTATTCCGTCATTCCGCATTGCGATCCTCACCATCTCAACCGGTGTTAATCACCTCTTGCTGCACGTCTGATACGCATCATGAAAATCACCACTCTATCACCAATCTTAATAATCTACCCAGTTGTGGTCACAATATCATCCAGCATACACACCACATTCCTGATCGCAATCAACAAGCAAGGTGATCAAGTGCTCGACAATCCATTTGTCCTAGTCCCCATCTTTCAACCATGAACATCAAACCACACGGGACATCAGACAGGTAAGGATGACACGAGCCCAAAAATCCACGCCAATCCTAGCTACGAGTGCAAGGCACATAACTGATCTGGGTTACAGCAAAGAGTCTAACACTGCCAGTGGCGAACCTGCGGCCTCTGAAGAAGAAGAACTTTCAGGCAGTCAACATCTCCTCAAGTATCTTCCACCCTACTTGCTCCCGCTCCCACCACCACCATCCAAGTAGGTTGCATCTTTTGATCGTACAAGCAAGATGAATCTGGCTCTAATGTGAACTTGAATTCGAAGGATACTGCATCTCAAGAGACGGGCACCTCGTGCAGCCAAAGAGGTCCCTCCTGCTACTCCGGATTCGGAGACGGAGGATGTATATATCCAATCAACGCCGAACAAGAAGGCCAAGCACTGTGCACATACTACTATGACCAAGACATCTTCATCATTGTCCCTCGACCCATTCCAACTTGAATCTAATCCTCAAGTACACGTTTCACTATCCTACCTTGAAAATTTGATTAACGAAAAGTGGGATGCCGAAGAAGCAAAGTGCCATGCCCAACGAGCATTAGAGCTCCTCCAACTTAGATCAAAAGTACAGCCTGATTCTTGTACTACTCTCGTTTAAGTACTGTGAATACAGCTCTCAAATGTGGTATGCAAACGAAACGGACATTGTGGGTGGGTTCTACGACCGTGAAAACGGTAGGTAAGCAACAGGCCGTGTACCCGAAGCGAGTACTTACTGACTTGTAGAGGGAAAATGTGGTGAGGGGAATGTTCTGTAGCGTGCCCAGATTGATTTTCTATGACAAACGGACGTTGCAGGGGGTTTCTACGACCGTGAAAACGGTATGTAAGCAACAGGACGTGTACCTGAAGCGAGTACTTACTGAATTATAGAAGGAAAATGCGGTGGGGGGGAATGTTCTGTACCAGGCCCAGATTGATTTTCTATGCCAAACGGACGTTGCGGGTGGGTTCTACGACCGTGAAAATGGTAGGTAAGCGACAGGACGTGTACCCGAAGCGAGTACTTGCTGAGTTATAGAAGGAAATTGCAGTGAGGGGGGAATGTTCTGTAGCGTGCCCGAATTGATTTTCTGAGCTAAACAGACGTTGCCGGGGGTTTCTAAGACCGTGAAAACGGTAGGTAGGCAACAGGACGTGTACCCGAAGCGAGTACTTACTGAATTATAGAAGGAAAATGCGGTGGGGGGGGGAATGTTCTGTACCGGGCCCAGATTGATTTTCTATGCCAAACGGACGTTGCGGGGGGTTTCTACGACCGTGAAAACGGTAGGTAAGCAACAGGCCGTGTACCCGAAGCGAGTACTTACTGAGTTATAGAAGGAAACTGCAATGAGGGGGGAATGTTCTGTAGCGTGCCCAGATTGATTTTCTAAGCTAAACGGACGTTGCGGGTGGATTCTACGACCGTGAAAACAGTAGGTAAGTAACAGGAAGTGTACCAGAAGCGAGCACTTACTGAGTTGTCGAAGGAAAATGTGGTGAGGGGGGGATGTTCTCACTCATCTGCGAATTCCGCACGAGCCAGATTCCCACTACGGTCAACAATAGCCCACTTCCCTGCAGTCGGAACCCGACCAACGAGACATTGAACACATGTCATGTCAACGACATCCAGAGATGGGCTGGTGGTGGAATAAAGGTGAATGTCCAGTGACATAAGGTGAGTGGGTGTCGACTCGAGGATACAGGGTGCGATCGCGGCGAGAAAGATGGTGGCAAGAGAGGTCAGACCGAGTGATCGTTCCGCAGGAGCGCGGATGCAAAATATATGTTC